>JAKJJM010021190.1:0-10539 GCA_021901965.1 Pipa carvalhoi | reverse complement strand
GGCGACCCCATTCAAACCCTATATTTCCGATGGTCTTAGGCGACCCCTGGCAAATCGTCATTCGACCCCCAGTGGGGTCCCGACCCACAGGTTGAGAACCCCTGAGCTTGGGTTTAACACAATAGCTCTCATTTAAAAGCAAGGAAATGTAAAAGCTTAAACACCTTTATGAGTAATTAAATTTAATTTGCACCTCCAAAACTTAAATGCTTAAAGAAAGCATGATATTTTATTTAAAAATTCATGTCGTTAAAGGAGAGCCAAAGTCATAGGATGGCTGGCATGCTAAATGCCAGCCAACTTGTGACTGGCAAAATTAAAGGGCACAAGGATATAGGGGACCATTTGGGCTTATAGCTCAGGACTAAGTGCGTTTATTGATCATCCTATGAGGTTGCCTGCTCCCTGATCTGCCACTTTTAGGTGGTTCTAACTGGTTCACTATTGATGTACAGTTTACTGCATCTTACTGGGGGGTAGGGGTGGGTTTGGTTGAATATACAGTAATGATCAACATAATACAGAAACACAAACTCGAACCAGTTTTTCTTTTCTATAATAACCCAGTAGAATATTCTCAAGATAAAATCATTTTGTAAACAAAAGCAAAGGTTTATGTATTTATGTATGTATGAGTTGTTTTGGAGACCGTTCATTATAAAGGAATTATAGACGCATTTAACAAACTGAGATTTGTGGTTCATTTTAGGCAGCACATGGTAGCAATGTATCTTCTAACAGTCCTAAAGTAGAAGTTTCACTGTTACTGCTGTCTCTGCTCTTTGCCAATGCCACAGTCATTGGAAGAAATGTTTTTTTTTTGTAGCTTGCATTTTAAAATGAACTGTCATTGCTACAAATGTCTGCCAGCATCACAATCGAGATTGCAGTGCCTCTTTGAAATGCACTTTATATATAAAACCATGTGCGTTTCTTACTTTGGATGCGCCAACAGCTGGTACAAGGCATGTTTATTATCATCCAAGTTCATCATTGCAACCAGGAAACATTTGATCACCTCCCAAGCCTGTCGTCGGTAGTAGGGCTCAGTATTTGCACTTTTCAAGCAATCCAATGCTGTCTCGATGGACTGTATAACGCAAACAATAAAATAATATAAAAACACCTTGTCAGATCACATGACCCAAGCCTGTAATTCAGAAGCAAGAATATGACATCACACTCTAGATTATGAATGTTGAGAGAAGTGCCCGCTATTATATCACTATTCCCTATGCATTGGTATGTAATTTAAAGGCAAACTCTAATACTTCAATCTTTCAATTTGAAAATTTTCCATGTTGTCATACACTGATAACAGTAACTGTACATTTTCAGTAAACATATTCAGTTTTTAGAACATAAAATGCTTTTTTCATGTACCAATGAACAGTTCCTTTAACTCAAGTAGTCAAACAATGGGCTGAACAGGGTTCAATGACCAGAATAACTGATTTCAGACAGTAATGTGAATGATGTAATTATGTATTGTAGAAATATGTTGTTTGTTTTATAAAGCCATTATCATTTGCACATCTCATCAATGCGCTAAACCAGAATGAAATCTGAAACTCCACTACATTAAACTCCTCTAAGCCTTAAACAATTATATAAGGCCAGCCGGATGGCTCTGGATTACAGAAAGAAGGGAGGCTGCAGCTAATAAAAGTGTATTTTACTCATTTTTACCAAAGAAAAAAAAGAACATTACCTTTTCCATCGGAAGCTGAATAGACGCCTTGCAGTCAGCAAATTCCACAGTGATACTGGGCCCTAGGATTTCAGTAACAACATACTGAAGCTTCTGGGATTCCTTTAACATTTTCCTATTGCTACCCCCGAACTTGCCCAGGACTCTGTAGGCAACATGGGATATGCTATCTGCTGGATTGCGAAGCGTCCTCCACAATGCCTTGGGAAAGGGAGGGGGAAAAAAAAATCACTTTTTCTGATTTGTGATTGTCTGCAGGAAAGTAGTAGGCAAGTGGTTATCAATTAAATGGCCTTGATATCCACTGGAATTGGTTAAAAATGGTACTGCAACTGACAATATGCTTTTTTTCTTTTTTTAGAATAATCAAATGATCTAAATTAGGACAGGACAGTAATGATAAGGGTTGCGGCTGTGACCAACCTGAGCCCCAAGGGGGGGCTCTGCTGCAACCATTGCCCCTAAAGCCAAGCACAAAAGATGCAACCCCCTCCCCCTTAACTGAATGAGATTTAGTTCTCCTTTAATCACACTGTAAAAGTGCTGCAGTGTGCTACATCTGCTATTAAAAACTTACATATTTTAGACATATATGAATTAAAGGAAAACTACATGCAGACATTTATCTTTAAGGCATGAGGCTGTAGCTTATGAGCTCATGGCATTTACTCTCTGCACATTTGTTTTTCTACATAGAAATGAGAACATCTATGCTGCCTGCACTGTGCATTTCTAAAATAAAAGCAAAGCGAAACTAGAGTCTGTCTGTCCACTGTGCACCATAGCTGCCAATGAAATATGTGTTCAAAAAAAGCAAAATAAAAAAATTTTGCTTCTGTCCAATTAATGGCCACAGCTGCCAGGAAGGCAATAAAATAAACTAACCGGCATGGGAAATCCAGAGGAAAACGTTGCTTGTACTGTTAATAAAAATACACACACATTACCTGCATAAGCTCAGCGCGGACAGGCTGAATGTGGTCGTACAAGAAGTCGGGCTGCAGGTTATCAACGCAAAGCTCCAAAGTCCTGAGTCCCTGACTGACTAGAGTCTGGGAGCCATTTAGCGCAGACACCAAGGGATCCATCAGCATAGGCAGGTAGGGCAATAAGGAGCTTAGGCGAACTGGGACAGTGAGACACAGCTCTACAAACAGATCCTTCATATGCTGTTTATGCAAGCCACTTTGTAACATATTCAATCCTAAAATAGATAAGACTTCATTAAGCCAAAAAAGAAAATGGAAAAAAAAAATTAGATATTGCTTTAGAACAGGGAAATAGAGGGCTCTCACCTTGCAGTAAATTAGGAAGTAGAGGCAGGAACTCCTGGTACAGAAGATCATGGCTGCCACCGCCAATGGATCTGAAGAGAGCACGCAGCAAGAGGAAATAGTTGTAGGGTTCCTTGGCTGTCTGTGCAAGTTCCATCGAGCTATTCACAATTTTGTGCAGGTGAGGCTGTCCCAGTGGAAGATACAATAAAACAAGTTAAGTATACCAACCTATAAACTCTTAGCATCTAGTCAACATAAAAATGCAACAAATTAAAGGTAAAACCATACACACTTTTTAAGTTCAGTAGCTGAGGCACAGGTGGAATAAGTGACTTGTTTGAGGCCAAAAATATTTGACAAAATATAAGACTCCAAACCTGTGAGTTAGGGTGAGGGAGGATAAAGTGGACAATTGCCCAGAACCCCAAGTGCTTTTGGCAGTCTGCCACTAAATCTATTGCATAATTAATGGTCAGCAACCGATTAATGGTCAGCAACCAGCAGCAGTTTCTGCTAATCACCATACCCGGCATTTGAGGTCACACAGAAGTAGGGGGTTGGAGAGTGAAGACCCTGCCAAGCAGGCAAAGGCATACAGTAGCACTTCTCAAATTGTAATGGGTTGGGTTACTGTGCAATGCACATGAGTAGCATAGGAGTGGATTTTGGATACATTACAAATAATAGATAACCAATAGCCAACGGCCTACTGTGTAGTGAAATTGAAGGACAAATTCATGGCCAGTAAACAAGGTGCAATTTAATAATAAACAACTGAACGGGATACAGTGCAGTACCAGTATAGCAGGGATTTTTGCAGTACATTTTATGATCAACTCAATGGGTTACTATGTGCAGCAACTGATGGACCCTTTGGATGGGCACGTGTAAGCAGTGTGCAGTGGAACTGATGGACAACTTGTGGGCAACTGAGTTGGTCAGTGGGAATAACAAAAAGGCAATCAAGTGGTTTAATGTGCAACTGGTACACAACTGTGCTAGCTAGCAATATGAAGTGTTACCACACAAAAAATCTTCTAATCAGTTCAAAATAAAAATATAGCTTTATTCATTAATTATCTAGTGTTATAACCTGGTTACATGAAAGCAAACAATGCAGCTGCACCATCATAAGCAGAAACCCCCCCAAAAAAATCACTATATTGAAATAAGGAAGTCACTCATTTCCATATAAAAATCCCCCAAAAAATTAAAAACAGATCAAATCAAACTCCCAATGAGCGACTTTCCAACTTTTAACAGACACTGTCTACTGAACCTTGAGTGTACAATATGATTCCCTAATTAACACAGAAGGTTTCTTTGAAATTCATTCCAGTTCTTACCTTCAGCATTTGTTCATTATCTGCTGCAAAAAGAGAAACTGAGCCAAACACCAGTTTGAACAGCTTGAGGTACAGGTTGGACAACTCGACATTGGAACCCATCTCCGGAAGCCTTTCCAACAAATATTCCACCAGGATTGTAGCAAAGAGAGCAGACGTAGTGGGGTTTGCCAAGAAGGAATTGGCCACAATCTGGAAAAAACACAGTTCATTTGTTCTAAATAAACTAAGAGAAAGTCCCAGTAGCCTGAGGCAGTAGCAGTCTTACACAATCAGAATAATGTTAAAGAAAACAAGTGGAGGAGGTTATATCTGAATCTATATATATATATATACACATATATACATATAAACATATATACATATAAACATATATACATATAAACATATATACATATAAACATATATACATATAAACATATATACATATATATACACACATACATATATATATATATATATATATATATATCAGCGGCCCCCAAACTTTTCTGGATCAGGGACTGTTTCCCCGACCCAGAAAAGGTTTGATGAGAGGGTGGGCGTTGTATGTGAGTCACCATCAGGCGGCCCAGTGCCTAGGGGTCTGCGAACCAGTAGTGGTCCGTGGCCTGGCGTTTGGGGACCCTTGTAATAAATGGTCTAAGAAAGTAATGTTCGACCTGAAGCTTGTGAGCTGGTACTGGACTACATACACACATTAGCAAGGCTACACAAAAATCTATGCTCTCTTACACATCCGGCAATTTTTATGCAATAACCTTTTTAGTACACTATTACTATAAACAAACCTCACTTTTCATGCTTTAAAAATAGTGGTGTGCAGGCACTAAGGGTTTTATCTGGGTCTCATGAGTTTTCAATATCATAGAAATAAATTTAAAAGGACACAAAAAGAAAAAATGGGGCAACTTACAAGACACGACCAAAGAACAGTGGCAAATCAGGAGGTGGGGAGGGGTGTAATGTAGGATTTTTCTTAGTATTCTGACTCATTCAAAAGACTTAAAAATGACTATGTGGCAATATAAGCTAGAAATTGTCTACTATGGAAATGAATGTAAGAAACAATTGTAATTTAGGTAACTATTCCTCTGCGACAAATGTGACTAAATATTTCTTTTATTAACATATGCATATTGCCAGTATGTAGAGATTAAAGAAGAACTAAACCACCAAAAAAAAAAAAGATATTAAATAAGTACCTTATAGTAAGCTCCAACAATGCAGTTCCAGCTTTCTCTGTGCTGTATTTTCACTGCACGGAGGCAGTCTTCACACCACTTAGGCTGTCACAGGAGCCGGCACAAAGTTCTGCCCCCCTTCTGCAAATGAACGCTTACATCATCATGCTCATTGTGCCCCGGTGAGAGGAGAGCTCTCATTGGGGTAGCAATGAGTGTGATGATGTAAACACTCTATTTCACCGCCAGTGACAGTATGTGGGAGGAGTTTCGCGGTGGTAGCTGCGCCCTCCTAAGCGCTCTGAAGTCTGCCTCGGTGGAGAGAAAATACAGCACAGATGAAGCTGGGACTGCATCGTTGGAGCTTACTACAAGGTACGTATTTAATATAGCTTTTTTTTTGGAGCTTTAGTTCTCCTTTAAATCAGAAAAATATACTTTATAGTGACATTGACTCCTTTAAACAGATTCGTGTAAAGATGACATCACTTCTTTAGAATATGACTATTCATCATGAATTCACTACATTATGCCATAAATACTATTTACAGAAATATGCTTTGAAAAGTATGATGCAACAATTCACTTCATTGCCGCAGCAATATGCTGTCAATATGCACAACTAACTTAACTACAATACAGGCAAACTGTCGTGCAATGTGGCAAATTGAAATGACATCAATGTGGTCTAACATGACTTAACATAATAATAGTAAAGCACAGTATTCTGTAACTCACACACCTGTAGTGCATAATTTTTAGATATCCTTTCCACCATATAAGGGACAGTAGTCTGAAAGATTTCCTTGAAAGTCAAGGGATTCATCATAGTGAAAACGCCCGCAAAGTGCTCCAGCACCTCCTTTTCTTCTTTCATGCGTACTGTTTGACAGTTGGCGACACGGATATAGGTTTGGCCATTTCCAGCTATTTGAACCTGCCAAAGAAATTCATGCCTTTGAAATGTATCTTTAAGACACATCCATAATAAATAGAGTTGCGCTAATGAAGAACTGCTGCTGCTACTCTTTTTAACCGGTCCATTGGTTAAAATTAAATTGGAAGAGATAAAAGGCAGACATTATCATTTTGTTAAATAATACATACAATTCAAGATTATAGAGTAGATAAAAGGCAAAAAAAAAAAAGAAAAGAAAATGAAAATAAAACAAGACCATTGTAAGTGATCTTTCTGCCCAGGACATGCTAAGAGGTCCCTTTAAACTAAACTTGTACAAATGAGTGTTGAGGTGTATCTAACCGACACAGAATGTGTCAGAATTCTTATCTGAAAATATGGACTAATAAAAAAAAATCGAAACACTCATTTCTGAAATTTCTGCCCAACTTTATAAAGTTCAGTAGCATTTTGAATTCCACAACTCCTAGTTGCATTGCATAAACGTAGCAGTCACATTCCCCTATATACAACTGTTGCAGTCGCTATTGCTAGTTAAAACAAAAGAATACAATGGTTAAAGGCTAGATATAGGGGCTTATTCAGGATAGTCCAAATGATCGTGTACAGCAGCGGTCCCTAACCCTTTCTGGATCAGGGGCCAGTACTCCCGACCCAGAAAAGGCGTGAAGGACCAGTAGGAGGGTGGGTGGAGCCAATTCACTCTGACGGCTACATGATGGCGATTCGCTTCGTGTGCGCGCACATCACCATTAGGTGGCCCAGTGCCTAGGCGTCCACAGCCCAGCATTTGGGGACCCCTGGTGTACAGGTTTGAATTTGCTCAGCACTTCTCCAATTCTGCTTATTCAACAAACTCTGCAATGTGGCAAATTCGCAACCACTTTGATGAACAGGCCCCATAGTCTGCAGCTTACATCATTAGAAGGGTCGTTTCAAACAGTTCCAACCACTTAGTATATTTGTCCAACCAGAGGCAAAGAGATCAGATGCTGACTCTTATGGTCCCCATCCTCTCTTAGAGCTGAATACATTTTTAATTAGGATACCAATCACTAATGAAGCAGCTTTAACATTTGAAACATTTATATCTTTACGGAAAGCCTACATTCTAGATCCAATGATAGATTTATATTTTCCATGAACTATTGGTAAAAAAAAAAAAATTCACAAGATAATTCACTGAAGTTACCTGATAAATATCCAAAGCTTGCATAGCATACTTCACCAGTTTGATATAAATCTGTGTCTCCTTGGGTTGAAGTTGTTTATTAGGGACAAATTGTGCCTCTGCAATGAAAACAACATACATGTGACCACTGTCCGGGATTACAGAATTGGCAATAAAATGAGGTGGCAATATATCAATGTATGTATATACCTCCAGGTGCTTTACATGATGTAATGCCCCATGTGATCGTCTTAACCCCACAGACCAGTGTTTTGACCAAGCTGCGACAATCTGTGACTTGAAATGTTTGCTTGTCTTCTTTGTCTTTCTCTCCTTGTTTATCAAACACCATGAGCGGAACCTGAGTCAGCGGAGTTGTAGCGGTAGAGGGCAAGGCATTGGTTGGCGTGGCTGCTGTTGCGGCTGCTGGTGTCGGCACACTGGGTAAAATAGCATCTGAGGCACAGAGCTCAGACTGGGGCTTGCACTTCTTGAAAATGGCTGAAAGCTGGTAGCGAGCAATTGTGTGGAACTTCAGAACAAACACCTAGAGATGAACGGTAAGATGTAAGCATACTAGAATAAACCAGATCTACGTATGTCCAAATGCAGTCCTTGAAACTTGCCGAGTTTCAGCCGGAGACTCCAGGTTTGCAAAGCAAAAACTGGGTCTTGGGAAAAACCCTCAAGTTCTCCAGCAAAACGTAAAATTCGGGCAGCCCTGCCCCATCCAAACTCCACCCCCGCACAGGATTGTGTCATTAAGCTCCGTCCCCAATCACCTAAGCCAGACCTTCAGAGCATGGGCCCCCAAGAAGGTTCTCAGGTATGCCAATACGGTCAATTCAGGCAAAAAATTCTGTGCATGTATGGACAGCCTTTAAATTTTTTCAGACTGATCAACCCTTGATGCGCAGAGTACATTTTATTCAAGGTGCACTATTCTCTTTGAGTATATAACTAGAATTTTGATAAGGCACTATTGTAACATTTGCATTTCTCTGTTTACCATCAACTGCATCTGTGGCGACCTGAACAGACACAATGCAAAGTCCAATCAGGTGCAAACAAACTATGCAGGGTCAATGGGCAGGACTAACATTTGAAATTGAATTTTTCTAAGACTACATTAGGAATTTATAACTATTATAAATATAAATTCCTTTGCATTGAAACTAGGAACTAACACCATCAAAGTTAATTTCATTGTTAATACACATAGATAATAAATTCTGAGCATAACGGGAGTTTGGTCTCAATACAAAATGAACATTCTGTTCATGAGTGGTGAAAGAATGTAATAGACAAATAAAGGTAAAACCACATAGTGGGCAAAATAATGTACCTCCAACATTCTCATCAGAATGTCTCGTCCATTCCCATTTTCCTGTTCACTTTTGGAGCGAATGCAGTCTACTAAGTTGAGCAGCAATTTGCAGGACATGGTCTGGATGCTGCTGGGTATTGACTCATCATCAATGTTTTTGGCAAACAGCTGGACGGCAAGGGATAGATCATTGAGGGGGAGGTGTTGTCTCACATGATGTACAAGGTCCGCTAATGTGCTATACGCTAGGGGTCTGTTTGGAGACAATAAAGAATTGAGGAGGAAATAGTCTCAAGTGAAAATGTCAACCAAGCAACTGCACATATGAAATGAGGATTCGTACCTCAGTGTCTCTCTAGCAGTATATCCAGAACCAATCAGTATGGATTCATCAAATAGCTTGTCCATGGATGGAATGAATTCTAGGTTTAAGGACATTTTTCTTAATTATTAAGGTTTCAGCTTGAATGTGTGTAGCCTCTAAAATCAGTCAACATGATCTAATATAATATCTGTAAGAACAGTATAGCTAAACTTAAGTCACAGCAGCATTGTCACATTTTTTTTTAATGTGTTGGACAGTTGACACAGTTTTAGTTCACATAAACATTCATTATTTATTTGGATAAAAGAAAAAAAGAACATCGGAAAATCACGTTGAAAGCGTAAGGTTCTTCGTCTAAAGTGGTCAGTCAGTGATTGGAAGCCAAGAATGTGGCTTCATTTTCTTTTGGGAGTCACAATCCCAAAATCTGATTAGCTGCAAAAATGCATCTTACAATTTCACTGGGGACTCTACAATCAGAATTAATTTCACCAAGTATGTAGACATACCAGGAATGTTTCTCGAAAAAAGCACAAGAACATTACACAACGGGTACAAAAGCTGACATGGGGGGGCGGAGAGCGTGGCATTAATTTCTGGAGATGTATTTCTTACAATTCAAGATACTTACGGCTTCTTAGATCAGTGCTGAGAATATGCTTTGCGGCTATAAGCAGCTCCTTACGTAGGTGTGCAGTCTCCGGTGGGCAGTTGGTCAGAAGCTGTAGCATGCCCTTTACCATTTGTTGGGAATGTTTTGCAACAGTGTCCTTTAAAATGTAATGTAAACTGTTTAAAGACTGGCATATGTACAAAATCCATGATTTGTTCAAGGTTATGCAGTCAATCCCAATTTTGTTTTTTGTTGCCTTATGTTATTCTAGTTAAAGTCGTAGTAACAACAGGCGAAAGAACTGCCATTTTGATTGGAACTGCAGTTTTTCCCTATGTAACGCCTGTAGTAAAATTAAAGGACCAGTGACAGCAATTAAATAACCAACACAAGACAGCTGCGACCAGCAAAAAGAAACAAAATACAAATGGAAACATTTTTACTAACACTCTTTAAAATGAACTGCCATTGCCAACAACCCTGCGCTGTTACTGCTCCTTTAACAAATGATATGGACAACCATGGCCGCCATCAGGGCATTATTGCCGGGAGTCTTATAAGAGGCCCGCAATCTATGACACATTTGAGGGCCCAATTTATTATAAGAAAAGTTCGAAGGGGGGCCCCAGACATTTTGGCTGTATGGGGCCCCAAAATTCCTGATGG
>JAKJJM010021145.1:0-13176 GCA_021901965.1 Pipa carvalhoi | reverse complement strand
TTTTTTTTTTTTATTTATGATGAGATGCACTATCATAGGGAATGCTCTCTGAGGTTTTATCAACTGTCCTGATACATCCCAGATAGCTCGGAATTCTTTGGCCATTGATGAAGTGCTATACTTGCACTTACTGAAAGGGCAGAAGATTTCTAACTGAAAATTACTTTCACTAAATACCTCCAAGATATTGAAGTCAGAGAGCAGGGAGATGGAACAAATGACAGCTGCATATAACAATGAACCTCCCTGTTCTCTGAGATGGCAGACAAGACTGATTAGAGTAAGAACATGAAATAATGTTTTCTCAAAGCTGGAGAGCATATTGTGTAAAGTGTCAGGTAAAAAAGAGTTTTGTATGTTCTTTGTAGTAAAATGTGAATGCCTTCTATGCCGACAATTTGTACTGCTTTCTTATTATGCTATTTGACTGAAGCATTCAAATAATGGTTTTTTTTAAATGCAATCTTTTGTATTATTGCTTTTGACTTATTTGCAGACAGAAAAGATGTGGTCATCCTATAGATACATGTACACATTCCTTCTATGAGTGATTGTGACTGATGAGGTAAGCACGTGCTCATACTTTATCGGATGTAAAACTCTCACATTTCATTATAATTGTTGCAGTATGCGACGTTCAGTCTCAATAAAAGAATATGCCACTAGATGTGTCCTGTTCATACAGCAGTTCAAAGTGTTTGACTTAACACAGAAAAAAAAAGTTCTTTAAACACTATAAATAAATAATATAAATATTGATATCTATAAAGTCTCTTAAGACCTATTTTATCACCAAAATGTGTTCACCTAGTAATGTCTGACAAAAACCCATGATTCCCTATGAAGATGGTTTAGCAAATTTTTCTGTCAGAACAGTTTCCCCAACAGGAAATAATGAAAATACCAATAGAAAACAGATCAGGACTCCATTAAAAACAGTATAAAGTGTGGTGGTTTTAACACATTGATATTTATTCATATCGATCTTTCTAGATATTTGTAAACTTTCTATATAAATTGGTCAAAATAATAATGTCGCTAATACAGTGAATAGTGGCGAAATGGACTGAACAGGTCGAAAGGACCTTTATAAATATCCCCCTCAGAATTATTCACCAAAGTGAATTTTTCTTCAGCCTAAGGGCGAAATTTATAAAGCTCGAGAAGGTCGAAATCGAAGCGCTTATGACACTTTTTCATCTATAGAAGATCAAAAAATATTGATCGAAAAGTACCAATCGATATTTTTCGATCGGGCACCCATTTTTTTTACATTGATAAAACTGTAAGAAATTCAAAATGGAGCTGTATAAATTTCGCCCTAGTGTTGTATAACACAGTAGTCAAGGATTCCTTATTTCCTTAGAAGCCTGCATCCTGGGAAGTTTATTTCTCACTGTTTCTAGATAGATAGCACAGGATAAGTCAGACCATATTCCCCTCTGCTTCAAATTCATATCAAGCATGAGACATAAAACAGTGCTAATGAAGTGACTAGTGATAGCAGTAATTAATGCAGTAATTCATTATTTCCATCATTATTGGTCTGTAATAGAATGAATGCTCATGACGATGCTTGCTTTTTACTGACCAAAGATTTAACCTTGAGTTTTATGAGTTCCAGAAATGCTGACAAATATTAGAAACATAGTGCTAGAAAGAAATGAAGAATAAACAATCGTAGCCGCATATTTATGGGGCAAGTGTCAATTCATGGAACTTTTCTTCCCCAAAATAGATGCCAAATTAGATGCAAATTCACTTCTCACTATTGACTAAGTGGAGAATACACTTGTCAAACAAGCAGATAGTGGTGATCACAGCCGCATTCATAGTGTGGCGTAGTCAGTTGGATAGATGAGAAGTCATGCAGAGTGAGGCAAATTCGACCAATGAAGGGCAGTGACATCAGTCTCACACTATTCCACTATTCTGTGAATATTCTATCTATTTCTATGTCACCTTGTCCCTAGGTCATGTTGTCCTTTAGTCGCAGTCACCATTGTCACTTTTGAATGAATAATCACCTTATGCTCAACCGTATAGTCAATAGTACCTGTGCATGTGCATACAAAGTGATGCAAAGAGCTCCGTAAGTTCACGACTATCATAGGCGCCCAAATTGGTCACACATTTGCCGCTTTGCAGAGTTTAGTCAATAAGATAATATGGGGAAGTGGCTAATAGGTGGGAATTCATAGGTCTATGTGACTATTTGGCCTTTAGTCAATGATACCCATGATATTGCTGTCTACCTTGGCACTACTTGGTGCCTTTATGCCACTGCTGGTAATGCAGGGGATAACATTACCAGTTATGCTTGGCACATACAGCACAGAACAGAGTTCCTGATTTATCATTCTGTATTTCTACTCTGACTGAGCAGGACGTTCCATCCTATTTATTGACTGTGATTAGCATCTTTCAGTAAATGTTGAATTACACACAAATTATCTTCATCAGAATACAAAATAATAATTTTCCTTTTTACTCTAAATGCCAATAATTGTATTCTTTAGAGCTCAGAACTAATGTAACAGCTATGAAGGAAAACTTGAGATTTTCTGACTAAAAATGTAAAATTTTTTAATTAATTTATATTATACTAGGAGTAATGAAAAAAAAAATTGTCTCATAAATTGCATAGTTTTGCTGCCTTTACTATGTAATTAATACTTTTTTTTATCAATAAATATGAATGATACAATGGTTTTCTATACTAAATTTTCCTGGACACAAACTCTTAGGGCGAAATTTACTAAGATTGAATACTTTTTTTCATTTACCACAATTTCAATAATTTTGACAGGGGATATATTTGATATCTGCGATATTGAAAATTATTTTACCCAGTGATAAATTTCGATAAAGTTTGGGGAATTTCAATACCCATTATTTTCTATGGAGGTATTTTGGTTACTTTTTGACAATGAAAAGGAATTTTTCGAATGAAAAAACAATAAAAAAAATTGAAATGAGACATTTAATGAAATTAGTAGATTCTTTGAAGAGCTTGTTTACCTTACATATTCTATGGATAGTGTTATTCTAAGGCAGTTTGCAATTGGACTTGATATTATTTTTTTGTAGTTTTTTAATTATTTGACTTTGTTTTGATTAATCTTTTTGATTGCCAAGTGTTGTCATTTAATCTGTGATAAAAAGAACACAAGAACACAAAATTGATTTCAACATGAACAACCCCTTTCTATGCTCCATATGATTTTATACAATACTATATATAATGTCAATGGAATTTGTCAACAGGGGCAATAATTAAAGGTCTAATACTAACCCATAGCTGCAAATCAGAAATTGACTTTTATCATTCTAGTTCCCATATATGAGTGGAATGCTAACAACTGAGTTACTACTGTAGAGGATTGTGTAGACTGCCCCTGCTAATGAATTCCCTTATATAAGTTTAATGTGGGTTCCAAACATATTATATATATAAATAGAGATTTATTGAACGTATGATATTTTTATATTGGGGCACTTCAGCAATATGTTTATCCTAAGTTCCACTGAAAACAATGGCACCGGTATGTTTCTTTATGCGCAGATCAGATACGTCTGCAATTAGTAAAAAGAAAAGCAAATGCCAAGCAATAAAAATAAGAAATGGAAATCATTTTTACTATTAATATAAAGAAATAAATGCCCAACATGCATACATTTCTGGAATGATTTTACATTGATTTAAAGGACTGTTTAAAGAGGACTTCATCAGAATTATGATTTTAAATTCATTTTCTGATTTTGCATGGATATTATCTATCTATAATGTCCTTTTTATAATCTGGATGTCATAATTGTACTGTGTAAATGTTAATAAGAAAAGTTTTGAAGAAAGTTAAATAAATCAAAAACTGCAAAAAAATAAGCTATACTGAATATTTTGACCAAATGTGTAACACCACTATCGATAACATACTAAAACGAATTTCAAGGTGAGCAACCTCTTAATTCTGTCTAAATGGTTTTGCTCCATTTCTTGGTTTACCCAGTTTTTAAAGGCCACATACTCTCAAACCATTTTACTAATGATATTCAAAAAATATTTTGGGAACTGGCCTTATGCTGGATTCTTTAGTAGGGAACTTGGCCTAGAACTAGCCCCTATCTCATGGTAAGTCAAATTTCTACCAAAGAATAAGCCTCCTCTCCATAGCCTAGTGTCCTAATCGTATTCACTAGTCTGTTGTAGGCAACATTACCAGCTGTTTTCCTGAAATGCAAATAAATAAAGTCAACTACATTGCCTAGCAGAACTAGGAATATTTTTTGCAGGATCTTTCCTCTAGTCCTAAGAAACCGCGCATAGTAAAAAAAAAAATATATGAATATAAAAGTGACATGTCTATTACTTTAGCTTTACTTACACTCATGGATAGACAGCATCCATCCATGGGGCCAAACAATGAAATTATATGTAACACTATTTTCTAAGCTACATGAAATCAAGCATCATTTGTTTTTGAGTTGTGGTTACTAAAGAATTGCAACCATCACATTAACGCTATTGTTCATAGTTGGTCTTACAAGGCAGTGCTGCCCATCCCTTCACATATAGATGGATCATTATATGTTATACTCTACAATAAGAAGATCCAAGCAGAACAGAAGTAATCAATTGTATTATCTTAGATTTAAATTTCATGAGTTTGAGTCTTCTTGCAGATCACTTATATTCTACTTGTTGCTGCTTGTATCAAATGCAAACACAACAATCTGCTGGTACCTTCACATTGAAGGAAATGTGTCTTTTCAATGAAACCTCACTTTAGATACAAGAAGTGCATAGACTGTCATAGTTTAATCAGCGATGCTGGTGACATCATAATCACCACGTTCTGAGGTATGGGTCCAAAATATGAAGTTACGTGCCAGTGGAGGTCTTATGCCCCCTCATCCTCCATTTTAGCCTTTGCTAGATAATTGCACAGGTGGGTGAGCAGAAAAGATAGCATTTAACCAGCCAACGAAGCAGATATCTGTCAAAAGGTTCTTTCAATCAAGTAAAATAATTTTATCCGACCACAGATTTACACTAATGTTCATTCAAAAAACTATTGAATGTCTATAAAAATTGTAAAGCTAATTACAAGATAGTAGGATTAATTCTCTTGTCCTTGAATCTTATTTGAATCTAGATTCTGTGTATGAATCTTAATAAATCAGTCTCTACTCCATTTCCACTTATATCTGCACAGGTCCCTGGCATTCCTTCCTTGGCTCTCTTTGCACTATCCCCCACTACTAAGATTCTTTAACTGAGTTTTTCCAATAGTTAACTAGCTGATATTCTTCTTGGAATGTGAGCTCCAAAAGCACATACATGCATCATATCATGCAAGGGACTGCACTTCAAAAATATCACTCACTATAATAATATTTTTATATTTTAAAATATTGCTCATATATTTATTAAATAACCAAGATACCATTGATTCCAACTTCCTTGTTATCAACTCAAACAATCATAGCTCTCTAAGCTTAAATTGTGACACATGTGAAAAAAAGAGTGCCTTGCAACAACAAACTGGAGGCCTTCTTAAACAAACCTGAATATATCAACTGATAGTGTGCAAGGAATAAGTTAAACTACATTTCCCAGCATTCAAAGTCAGCCAGAACGCTGGGGAACCAAGTAGGGCACTAGGGCATACATGGACCTACTTATGTTAATCAAGCCTCTAATAGAATAAATGTGCCTTGTAACATGCTGTTTTCCATTAGGCATATGTAGCTTATAATGACACCTGTGGAAGCACAGAACATTACGTGTAACATGTCCATACTATGTTGGATTACCATGTTCAGTCACTATGATTAGCAAATCTCTTTTCCTTTTATCAAATGCACATAAATTCCCAGAAAACAATCAGCATTAAATACAGTTGTAGATTTCCATACAAATCTGACCATTCTTCATACCCTTTGGTTGAAATTAGTTCATTTCCACCCCTTGCCTATGTAAGCTAGTGACAATGGACTCAGCTTGATTTTCTTCCTCCTACACACTTTTTTTCAGCCATCATTCCCACCAATTCATCATTGTGCACTATATGTTAAAACACTTTCCCCAGCAGGCATTTTTAAGCAGACATAAAGAAATTAATTGCTGGTATTATTGTCTTTTTAAGCATGCTTTTACTACAGAAACCTGTGTCAATCCCGCATTTAATGCTTCGATGCTATGTTCTATACAAATTTGATAGTAATGTGGTTTCAGCAGAGAACATTCTAAAGTATATTTTTATTTGCTGGGGAATATTTATTGACACTTCTGTAATTTTCATCCAACAGACAAAGAGATTTTTGATGCTCCTTTTTGACTATTTTTGTAAATCCATTAGGTAGTAATTTATTGTTGGTGTTGTATGTTTTTCAACACTGTCATTCATGCATTAACATATTTATCAACATCATTTCCTAATATGCTTTGGTACTTGGTCCTGAATAAAAGTAACTAGTAAATTGTTTATAGCTAATAACAGTATTAAGTGCAGTGGTTCTCAAACAATGCCCTTCGGCTTAGTAGATCTTATGGCCTTTACATGTATTTCTACCATAGTGTTAGGGTAATGCTACACTAGGAGGGAATTCATCCACAGGTCAATCATTTACTGATGTCTAGTAACCCTCAAGGAAGTTTTTTCGTAACATAAACTAATACCAGACTATACTGTATTCACTGCTGTGCACAGCTAAACTAAATTATTTTCAACCTTGCAGCATGGGGATTTTAGAGATGTTTGTTAAATGGTACAGTTACCCAAATACTCCTTTTTTTCTGCATGGTAATCAGTTTAAATGCATACCAAATAGCTACAGTAGAATACAACATGAACTCGAAATGATCAGAGAGTAGTAACTCAGTATGTGCATACACATCATACATGCTAACATTGCCAAGAGTTCCAACCATGAAATGATCTTCTTCTTCTTGACCGCAGAATGCATTTCATAACTGTACCTTATTAAAGGGATGATCTGGTGTGTATATTTAGGGCCATATTTACTTAAGTCCAAAAACTTATTATCGCCGTTTTTTACAATTATTGCCATTATTTAGGGGGATTTGGGTAATTTCACTGGTAGTAATTTATCATGCTGCGATTTTTATTTTATAATGGTGAAGTTACACGGGAAATTATATCAATAGCGTTAACGCTATATAGCAATGATGGATTTAACTGTAAATTTATATGTAAAAGTTAACGTTTCAATATTGATATCCATATGTATATCAATATCATTATATATAAGCCATTTCAACAAACGGAACTTTGGAACTAACATTACACTCATTGAAAATAATGAATAATGCAACCCAGAGAAGGGCAAAATGTAATGTAGTTGAAATGGACTGGAAAAATCAAACACCTACTTTAGTAAATGTTGGGATGAAATTAAAATGAATATTTTTGAAAATTCCCATGACGCAGAGTTGAGAGAACATTAGCTTGTTTAAACGCTGCACAGCTGGATAAAAAAACAATGCAGTCCCTAGTAAGTAACAGGGTATATCAGTAACCAGCCCTGCTACAGTTAACTTCTGATAAATACATATCAGAACTCTAAATGAAAGATTTCTTTTAATCAAGATTAAATCAAGATCAAATATTGTTCCACAGCGGTAACCTGTGCTTGGAGTCACATCAGATCACGTTAACTTACCAAAATTATAAGGATGTCAAGCTCCAGGGTAATTTTTACAGTTTTGGAGTATTAATCTTTAAAGGCTCTTTACTGTAATAAGGTTGTGCACTGTTAATCTGGTACAATAAACCCGATGCATAAGGTGCATAATTTCTAGCCTAAATATTTCTCAGGCTTAAGTTCCCCTTTAATACATACTGTATATGCAGAGGTCTGCACCTGCACAGATAACAATTGTAATGTACCTAAGCTGACATTACTAAAAAGGAATAATTTGGTTTTTAAATTGAATCTGGATAAGATGATGCCCTAAAAAGAGTTCCCCTTTTTAAAGTGTGTGATGCCCTATTACAGTTAATTTGGTAACTTTCTCAGAGTTGTGGGAGGGATCCTAGCTGCTGGGAAGTGTACATGATCTGATGTAACAGGAAATGAGCAGTCAGTCCGTGCCATGGGAGATGAAGAAGCACAAGGAGTGATATGATGTGATTGAATAAGAGAGATATTTACTAGAAGGATTTGCTGCACTCTGTAAGAATGATGTAATGAAAATCTTTATTTGCTGTTACTTTGAGAAGTGTGATATAATTCTGAAGATTTGCACCTGTGATCTGTAAGAGAAATTAAAGGAATAAAGACCCAGTTGTTTGCACAGTTTATCCTTGCCTGCTATTGTTTGTTTGAAGGGATTTGGGGACCTATTTACAACAAGAGGTACATTCCTGCATTATTATTAAAGTGGCCCAGCTCCGGGATGTGAGGAAATCTGCAGGGGGGCTCCGTGACACTTGCCCTTTAAATTCCCCTGCGTGCTTTGTGCCCTACACCCGCCCTTGACACCACACAATGCTTTGCACAAAACTCTCAAAAGAAATGAGAGAACCTTCAGAGATTATGACCACTTGTGTATTGATATCTAGAAACTAGCAGAGATATAGGTATACCAAATCCAAACTGCTTGCTAATTTACAGTGTGTAATGCTGAACACCTGAATGAATAATGAAACAAAATAATACGTCTTACAAATACTGCTTGCAAGACGGTGTACATGCGAGAGAGAGTTATATAACACTCAAACATAATGCCACTAAAGTGATTATGCATACATAAATGTTGCTAGAATACTCTCTTCTATTAATTGTTTCTGAGACTACTTTTGTCCTACAGACTATGCAATTTCAAATTTGAGCAGTTATTTGGAAACCTGTGTGTTTTTCTGGTAACTCTTTTCAATTGTGTTTAATCCTCGCTCCTTAAATTTGCTGACCTTGGTTTAACTATGTCTTTTGATTGATGAGAATGTTACACCATAACCTTTAACAAGTAATGTTCAGATGTTAGATTGGCTTTTCTGCAGTTTGAAGCATGTGGAAAGAACTGGAAGTTGGTCCCCTACCTTGCTTAGAATTTTATGCATGTAGGATTTTATTGGCTATGAAGTTCATCTACTCATATACTCAAACAGACACATTTACATACAAAATATAAGTATTTGAGCAGGTGTTGCATGTCATGTGTTACACATTATATAATTTTCTTGTGTTCTATAGAGCTTCACCTTTTGTATTTCTTTTGTATATCTCTCTTTTCATGTGATCATGGGAAAAAAACAAAACCTCAATACAAATTTGAGTCATAACATTTTGCTCCAGGGCCTCCATTTGGGCAGTTCTGCTGTAGACTAATATTTTCAGTCAGCTGATTAAGTTTTACTCATCATTGTTGTTTCATTATGTATGAGCAAGATAATCAAGGATTGCAATTTCTTCCACAGCTGTCACTAGTTGAGCAAATGTTCCCTCAGTCTTCCATGCCAATATCTCATTACCAACTGTTCCTCATAAAACTCATAAACTGTTCCTCACCATAAAGACACCATATGCACCAGGTCTATGGAAAATATTTCTCTATTTGTATTTCTTGCCAAATGTGCACCAACAATCATCACTTTCTCTTAGCCCCTGTGGGGGCGGCTTCTTGTAAGAGTACCATACTACTCAAAATAATGGTCTGCTTGGACTGGCTAGTATTTTTGCACACAACAAATTACATGAACATATGTAAGAGTGACTGCAATGGATTACTAGTATGCCTGAGAACATGGCTACCTACTACATGACCATGTGACAATGATGACTACTCTACAATAGTGACAGACGTCTGCATTGTTGTGAAGAAGCCTTTGTTAGCAACTGTCATTAGTGCCTCATGCCTCCAACTGCCCCTTAAAGCAATGGTACAGATTATTATTGTCTGATTTTTGTTGCTTGGCTCAAAAAGTTTTGAAGGTCCTTAAAGGACCAATAACCCAAAAAAATGAAATCTCCCATTTGTATTGACAAGGCAGTTATTTAAATACAGCACTTGGAAAAATTGTGTTTATTAAATTCATGAATTATATTGCTGTATGTTTTTATCATTTCTGATAGCAGCCATGTTGTTAAACAGACCCCACCCCGGCTCTATGTTTTCTATTGGGCTTTACATAATACATATTCATGAAGTGTCCCAGAAGGTCCACTATTTAAATATAGATATAAATAAATAACTTACCGGTACTTTATAGACACAAAGGTTACCAGAGAAATCAGCTTGCTCTTTTTGTATCTGTGTGTGTGTATGTGAGAACCTGATCTACTACAAAGTGCTTAATCTAATTGTAATTAGATTGCAATTGGAACACAGTTGTCCCAGGTAATATGTGACCAACTGGCCATTTTTAGAACTTAAGTATTAATATCAGTTTCTCTTTACATATATTGTTATTGAGAAATATGGCTCCTACTGTTCATACTGCAAGCAACATTAAGGAAATACAATACAAAGCATTCAGTTCATAAAGGGCAAGCAGTTCACAAAGCTCACAAAAAAGGCAGCTCATTCATGCAATAACCAGAAGCCATATGCTCAGCTCCACGGAAAACCTGATAATCCATTCATATTTTCTGAACATTTTACTAAGGTAGACCTGTTTATTAAGTTTAATATTGATATTTGTGTTGTATTTTTTTTTACCAGACTGGTTCCGTGTTGAGATGTCTCACTTTACAGCAGAAGTGGCAAATCATTTGCAGATTAGTAGGAGAGCATGCTATAAGTTATAGTTCAACAAAGCCCAGTTTTATATGGACCACTTGCATAGGATTCTTGGTTGAAAAGCAAGCTCTGAGCACATACAACAAGCTTTCCCAGGTGCATTATTTCAGCTTCATGGATTAAATGGCTGCTGAATGTATATAATGAACCATGGGAACTCCTGAATGTCACCTTAGTAATTTAGCTATTATTCGTATGGTCTGCTGCCTCCAGACAAAAGTATTTTTTATCCTTGTGTTATGCAAAAGGTAATCTTACAGTATACTTTCTCTTTCTGTGCTATACTTTCATATAAAATATGGGAGGTATCTGTAATCTAGCAAAAACCCTTTGGATGGCTTAGTTGCACCTACTGGGTTTTATGTTCAACAGCTGAAATAAGGAAATATGCCATAAACACAATCTATATTGCCATAGTAAGGCTTGAGATGACTGTGCAGAGCCAAGTATCAGATTTTCATGCAATTTTTTTAAGTGATTTTGACAGTACTGCAAGTAGAAATGAAACTGTCCACTCCAAACACAGTTTGTATATTATTTTGCAGGCAAGATGCATATACAGGATTTGACAGTGCATGTATAATGTGCACCAACCGTTATAATAGTTATAATAATATAGTTATAATCATCATTCCCAGAGCAATGAGATTAACCAGTGAATATCCCCAGATGCTTTGGCCGTCGGAAGCTATTTACAACAGAAAGACTTGGCCTGTTTTAATTAAGTTGCAGCACAGAAACAGAAGAATTCTTAGGAAAATAGTCTAAAATTAGCCTAGTATTATAACATTAGACATGTTATTAACAAAAATGTTAAAAGCCTTCCCTAACCACTAGAAATTTCATATTGGATTATGTGTGATATACAATAGGGATAGATTTACTAGATTCCTTTATCTAGTGCTTGTACACACAGGAACATATTCACTGGATTGCTCACACTTGGATTCTACACACAGGAACATATTCACTGGATTCCTCACCCTTGGATTGTACACACGGGAACATATTCACTGGATTCCTCACACTTCGATTGTGCATGTGGGAACATATTCACTGCATTCCTCACACTTGGATTGTACATACAGGAACAGATTAACTAGATTCCTCAAACTTGGATTGTACACACAGGAACATATTTACTGGATTCCTCACCCTTGGATTGTACACACAGGAACATATTTATTGGATTCCTCACCCTTGGATTGTACACACAGGAACATATTTACTATATTCCTCACCCTTGGATTGTACACACAGAAACAGATTAACTAGATTCCTCAAACTTGGATTATATACACAGGAACATATTCACTGGATTCCTCACACTTGGAGTGTGTACACAGGAACATATTCAGTGGATTCTTCATGCTTGGATTGTGCACATGGGAACATATTCACTGGATTCCTCACACTTGGATTGTACACACCAGAACATATTCACTGGATTCCTCACCCTTGGATTGTACACACGGGAACATATTCACTGGATTCCTCACACTTGGATTGTACACA
This sequence comes from Pipa carvalhoi, assembly GCA_021901965.1. Classification (NCBI taxonomy): domain Eukaryota; kingdom Metazoa; phylum Chordata; class Amphibia; order Anura; family Pipidae; genus Pipa; species Pipa carvalhoi. The sequence goes on along the minus strand of JAKJJM010021145.1, from coordinate 896 downwards.
CCAGAACATATTCACTGGATTCCTCACACTTGGATTGTATACACGGGAACATATTTACTGGATTCCTCTCCCTTGGATTGTACACACAGGAACAGATTAACTAGATTCCTCACACTTGGATTGTGCACGCAGGGACATATTCACTGGATTTCCCAAACTTGGCTTCTAGTGTAAAAAAGTACAAGAAGTGACAGAGAATTTTAAAATCCAAAATGATACTTTCTATGTCCAAAGTCCAGAAATACTGTGGTACAGCTCAACTCGAGCCTACCCAGAGCATACAGTAGCAAAACCAAAGTAACAGAGTAAATTAAAGAGTGCTAACACAGAAAAAGTACTTTCACTGATATATGTGAACACAGGAGAAAGGTAAAATGAGCTTATTTCCAGTCTAGTAACCAATGGACCCTTTACTTTGCATATGAGCATTTCTAAACAATTTTGTATAGATACAAAAGATAGACATGAGAATCCGTAATAGAAACAAAAATTGTTAAAGAAAGGGTTTGATACTCCAGGCATCATTAAGACCTTTGGGGACATACTATCTGATCTAATGATCCATAAGGCCTCTTTCTGCAGCAATAAGCTTTTCCCCAGGTTTTTGTACCACTTCTAGCACCATCCACTTTAATTGTGCTACATTGTGGCCTAGTTAGTTAAAGTGGCTTGAGACTGTGGTATCTGTAACAGTATTGGCCTCAAAATTTCTAATACTTACTGGGGGTCATTCCAGTAGCTCCAAATTTTCTGTCTCGAATTCACTTTTGGCGAAGTCCCATTATAAAGTGGCGACTGCGACTATTTTTTTGTCGCGGTTGCGATTTTATAATGGAAGAATTGTCGCGGTCGCGACTTTATAATGGGAGTTCGCTATCAGTGAATTCGGGACAGAA
>JAKJJM010021125.1:0-10046 GCA_021901965.1 Pipa carvalhoi | reverse complement strand
GGTACCGAACCCACCAGTTTCATATGCACATTCACCGAACCCTTCTTCGTGTCATCACGAATCTGCATGAGTCAGGTGTGTATTGACCTCTGTGGTGGAGGCTTCACTGAATTCCTGAGACCGACACACCAAACCCCTAGGGTTCGATAGAACCCCGGTTAAGAACCACTGCCTTAAGCTATTCTAAAACAGGTATAATGATAAATATTATTTTTACCTGGTCAAAAAGATAAACAGTGACATCATCAAAAAATGACACAATTTTCCTTTTCCGATCAAGATCATCATCAACCTCATCAGCTGATTTTGGGGACTTCAATAAGCTTCGTAGATTGCGTGCATCATCTGTCTCAGAAACAACAATGGGGACCCCTGCTACATCTCCATCAGCTTCAGAGCTTGTTCTGTGATGTTCCTGAAATCCAAACCCATCATCTTCTTCTTCATCTTCTTCTTTACATGGTGACGATTCCCGTAAATTGTCTTCGCTATTATTCCAAAAAGACTTGCGCCCAGTTGGACTTTGAAATGCTTGAAGATTTAGTGGTGGAAGAGATAATGAAAGTCTGGCGACTTTTGCTAAGCAAATAAATTAAAAGGGTGTAAATGATTGGTAGGAGCAGTGGATCTACTAACAAACTAAAAATATAATACTTCTTCAAGTATGACTATATATGCTTACACAATAACTCAATCTATAACCACATTATTTCAATTTTTTATAAACGTATACTAAACCACACTTTCTGATTTTCTAGGACTCACTAAACTCAGTGATACTCTGCTTTAACTTAACGTTTTTTTAGATATGCATTGCAACTAGCAGTTTTGCTAACTGATTTTTCCTTCTCAACCCACCTAGCCCTCTAATAACATAACATGACGGTCTTATTAACTTAAAGATGAATTCACCTGTCGAATTCACTTTGCTACAATTAGAGCCGCATCACCAAAATAGTCATGAATACACTTATTTATGAAGTTGAGGATAGATTTGTTGACCAAGGGGACTGCTACGGATGCAGTCACATGCGTAGTGCGGCGAAGTCAGTCGAATAGAAGTAGGATGTGAAGTCATGCGAAGTCATGCGGAGTGATGTGAATTCCCTCAGTGAAGTGTAGTGACATCATCCTCGCCATATCCCACTAACTGTATATAAATGAATAATACATCTATTTCTATGTCACCTTGTCCCTAGTTCAAGTTTGTTGTAGACAAATTTAGCCGCAGTCACCATTGTCACTTTTGAAGAAATAATCGCTTTATGCCACACAGAAGCCCTGCCATCAAACCCCCAATTCACCACTCTGATGTGAAGTCAAGCAGGTGAATTCAGAGCACTACACCTTGTTGAATTCGCAACTGCGACTGTCTCCGTCACTTCCTGAATATGCAAAGTACCTGTGCACACTCATACAAAGTAATGCTAAGAGCTCTGTAAATCTAAGACATCCATAGTCGCCTGAATTAGACGCGTATTCACCACATCACAGAGTTTGCTTAATAAGCGGATACGGGGAAGAGACAATAAAGGGGGTCATTCCGGTAGCTCCGAATTTTCCGTCCCGAATTCACTTATAGCAAACTCCCATTATAAAGTCGCGACCGCAACAATTTTTTTGTCGCAGTCGCGATTTTATAATGGGAGAATTGTCGCGGTCGCGATTTTATAATGGGAGTTCGCTATAAGTGAATTCGGGACACAAAATTCGGAGCTACCGGAATGACCCCCCAAATGTGGATTCATAGATACATGCGACTATTCAACCTCTAGTCAATAAGGCCCATAAAGTGATATATAAAGCTTTCTCACCTTAAATTATTGGTTTTTTTTGTAATTACCTTTTATAGCTTCACTTCCAGTACTTGCTGTTGAACCAAAGTCCAGGAAAAGTTTTGATTGTTCAGGTACTCGTTCTTTTGATTGAATAATGGGACTTCCATCTTGCTTTTCAAGGCAGTTTTCAGCACATTGTTCTGAAGGTTGTTTACTGGTGTCTGTAGTTTCTTGCTTGCTATTAATTCTTTCATTCTCCTGCACCATTTCTTCCTTATGCTCCTGTTGTAAGGAATCCTCAGGACCTTCTTTGATCTCTGTAGGTCTCTTGCAGTAGCATTCATCAATTGACTTTTCATGCTCACAGTTAGAGCATCTATTGCTTTCATACTGTTTCTCAGAATTCTCACTGCACAATAGTTCATCTTTCATGAATCCTTCAGTTAGCGTGTTTGCATTTGTCTCCATAGACCACAACTTTAACACAGCTTGGTCTTTTAAGACACATGAATTGACTACACCTGATGATTCAAAGGTAGACAGTACATTTCTGGTTACATTTTCTCTCAAGGAAACAAGAAGCTGTTCTTTGCAAACCTGCACTACAAAGCCATTGTCTGATTGTTTTTGCAGTGTATTGTCATTTGAATTCTTTTGATCATCATCAAGCTGATATTTTTCATTTGTTTCCAGAAATGGAGTATTTTTGTTGTCAGAATCTTGAATTTTTGGCTCATTATCATTTGAAGAAATGTCTATTCCACTGCTGCTACAATTCAAATTTGCTTCTCCAACATCCATAGAATTATCATGCAGTGACTCATTTTGTAAGCTGCCTCTTCTTTCAGTTGTTGCTTCTGATAATTCATTGAGAGTTTCTTTAATATCTATGATATCTGCATTGTTCTCTTTGGATGTTGGGCTATCATTATTATTTAGAATATTTTCTTCTACTAATACTGAAATGTCTTCTTTAGAGAATCCATTGTGGTTCTCAACATCCATATGATCTGCTCTACAATGCTTCTCTGATTCATTATCATAGTCTGAAAAATAAGCAGAATCTCGATGTGGTGTCCCAACCTCTAATGTTCGACCTGAACCTTCTTCTCCAGGTGTAGCCTGCACTTCAGATGTATCCTCTGTTAGTGTCAAATCACTAGTAGACTCTGATATAGGAGTCAATTGAGCTTTTATCTCTTGAAGCTCTGCTTCTACTTCTTCTTTTGCATCCTTAATAATAAACTCAGGAGAGAAAGTGTTTTCGGTTTCATAGCCACTATCCCCAAATTTCTGACCAGGAGATGAGTAATGAGAGCTGGGACTACATATCTCTGATGAACTGGTATTAGAAGGAATGTCTAATGAATCAACAGGGTCTAATGTTGCTTGTGGATTAGTTAGCAATGTTTTCTCTATTATCAATGCATTTTTGGCTGCTGGAAACCGTTTTATTACATCTGGTGAAATTTCTATTGTCTCTTCTTCTATACTCTCAGCAATTTTAGATAGGGGTGGTATTTCAATAGGCACAATAACACTGCAATTAGCCATTGAATTAGATATTCCAATAAAAGGTGATGGTGGATGATTGGAAACACTTTTCTGCAGAGAGTCATAAGCTTTTACTTGGCTACGATTATGGTAGTCTTGAATATCGTAACTTTTTACAGCTGCTCCCATGAGAGGGTCATAAAATTCCTGATGTTCTGAAGGACAAAGGCTTTCTCCAAATGGTCCAGTAAAGAGATCCCCATCACCAAATGTTCGTGTTGGTATGGAGCATTCTGATAAAGAACCCTGCTCAACTTTCAAAGAGGAATCATCATCAAAGCCATAGTGGTCTTGGTGCATGGCAACATGTGTGGTCCAGTCAATCACAACATCCCCACGTAACATTGCACAAGAGCACCTCTGCAGACTACCCATTACTCCTCTGCTGCACAAAGGGCAGGAGGGCATATTTCTGTGATTGCTATTGTCAGTGCTATTACTGCTACTTTCAGTGCTCTGATCTTCCATTAAGGATGGCTCACAATCCCAAGGTGATGCACGATCATCTAAGAACTCAGCTAGAGATTCAGGATCCCCAGCCAATGTTTCTCCTGCTCCTCTTTCTTCCAGTGTATCAGAATCCCAACTTCTTCGATGTTCTTCAATGTCTCGGTAAACATTTAAAATAGAGTCAGATGAAAATACATCAGACATTGGTTCTATTAAGGAGGTTTCCTGCACTTGCCTTGATAAGTCCCTTTCTGCTGATCCACGGAAAGGATTTACGTAGCGAGGCAGTTCTCTGTCAACAGTGATAAAAGGATTACTGTTACTTGGGGTCCATCGATCTATAAGTTTTGGAACGTCATGTAAAGCCAAATGAGCAGGAGGATCATCTGGGCTGGTTCTGCCACTTTCAAGTGAATCCCAGTCAGATGGAAAAAGTGGTTCAAGAGGAGATGAAGGACTTCCAATAGACAAATGCTGGTGGAGTGTTCGTTGCTCCTGCAGATCATATTTTCGCTCATAAATTGGGCTGGGTGCGCAGACAGTGCAATCCACATTGCTTTCCCTATCTGTATGTTCTTCTAAGCGAATATAATATTCACTGCTAACTGAAGGACTCCGAGCACTAATGACTGGGACTACACTGGGAGTTTCCAAACTCTGCCTTGAATGCTGATGGTTAGAATCATAAAAAGGATTAGCTGGCACAGTCAACCCTCCATTGTTGGATGGATAGTTTTGACAGTGAGATGTTGCCTTCCATCGTCCAAGACGGGCCTTCTCCCACATGTACTCAAAGTTGAGACCTCGGCTGCTTTCTGTAACAGTCAATATATCATCCATGTCAGCCTGAAATCCGTCACCATTACTGTTAAAATTATCAAGCAGTGGAAAAGCAGAAATCTCTTCAGAGTGGTGTAAAGGTCCGGCAGATGTTTTACTTGGTTTAAGGGCATTCCAGCGCCACTCAAAACTTTCCTCTGTTTGATTGGAGCATTCATTTAACAGATATGTGAGCTGCAGATGAAGCTCTTCCACAGATGGTCTTTGTTCAATAGGCAACCAACAAGACTGCATCACCTCGTACCTGAAACAAAATGTTACATTGAATTTTTCAGCATTATGAATAATAAATGAACATACCATTCTAGACCACTGACTCGCATAACCCCAATAAAAAGAATAGAAAATCATTATAATTGCTGTTAAAGAATGAAATCCAGGCAGATCTAATAGCTACAGACGGCGCATTCACAGAAATAATTTTTATGAAGAAAAATATTTGGTGCTACCTTTCACTAAATTCTGTTGCATCTGTAAATTCAAATATGAACACTTATCTCATATCTTGGACTGCAGATGTCTACACTTAAAAAATATCTTTTCAGCATAGTGACTAATATGACTTTGCTCCTGATCCCTAGTTTGTTTATTTAATAAAGTCATCCATTTCATTACGGTGTCCTATATTTAATATTTCTATAATTATCTCAATACAGTGCATATGATATATATGGATAAAATATAGTATATATGGATATATATTACACATTTTGTACAGAAGTGGGGCCCTAAAGTAAGTTGTCAGATGATAAGTAATTTGGCAGCAAAATGTTTTGAAAGAGTTTAGACACTTTATAATGTAAATGTTGTAAAAAGTTGACAGGTTGAGAAAGCAATGATAGTCTACGTTTGGCCAGATTTGTCAACCAATAGAGCAGACTCAACTCTAGTGAAATTATGATAGATGGGAGGTAATGCAGAAAAATGATTAAATTCATTTAAAAATGTAGTGTAATGTTGTGATATTGTTTGCCTCAGTAAAGCTATGCCATAAAATGATACCTAGACAACAAAGACAATAGCACATCTATTAAACACACACAGATGATTATAATTGGTATATAAAGTGAAGTTATTTCATGAGGCTGAAATAATATATGTGCACAATTACTTGATGACTAGCAGGCGATGCTCTACAAAGCTGAGCAAGTCAAAAATTTATATCCACACCTGTAACAGAAATAAAGCTTTTAAGGAAATTCAATAGTTTTGTGAGCACAAGAAGGGGCATTTCTGATCAAAAGGATCACATCCCATGTCTCCCCAGAAATGAGTCAGGAAGATTTCCTGGAAAGCTTAAGTACAAAGCACAATGGAATACTCTGAAATAGCCACAGTAGTGTGTAGTGAAATAATGAGACCCCTGAAGGATACCTTTGGCAGTACTTATCTCTGAATTCACCATATCACTAAGTCTGTGTGGATAAACTCAGAACATAAATCTTTCTCTCTTTGCCTCTGTGACAGAATGTCAATTTACTGTATTGTCTGTGAACCTTATTCTCAGAAGAAGGAAGGAGTTTGCTTTCACTGGAGGTGTGGCTGGCACTACAGAGTTGCAGAAGCATCCGGATATGAGGCAAGGAATTGGATAACTGGATCATTCCTAAGAGACCTACAAGTTAGTTGAGGGTGATCTTCCTGGGGCAATCCTCAAGAGTAATGTTAAGTGCAGTAACTATTACCTGACTGCTTTCAAATTGAGAAATGTTTCCTCCTGGATCAAGTTTGTTATACTCACATGACAGGAGACCCGAGCTCCTTGGAATCAGAAACACACACTAGTCGGCCACCTAGGCTCTTTAACAAAAGGAGATGAAAATCATATTAAAGGCTCTGGAAATCCTCTTTATCATTCATAAATCCAGTAGGTGAAGTAAGCCCACTGAGGCATGGCATGTGAGAGCTAACTTAGTGAGTTCAGACCACCTATTGGTTTCAGATATTACTAATGATATCAATGCTAGTCACAAAACCAATATATCCTAGCTTTGGAAATCCCTAGATGCTATTCAACACTTGAGTATCTAAGTAAAAGGAATATAAAAAGGCAGTGAGTGGGTATCCAATTTCTTGACTTGCAGTGTCATGCCTACTTATAGGAATTGCTTTTTACCCCTATGTTCCTGTGCCTCCCCAAGAACTGAGAGAAAAACATTAATCTGAAAAGAACAGTCACCATTCCATGTAATAAGGTGTACTATACTTATCAAAAGTAACACTTTTTCATCCTGAATAACACTTAAAGATATTAGTTAGTCTTCCTTTGACAGAATGGCCTTATTTAGAAGCTGTTAAATGAAAAATGTCTGCTTAGTGTTATACGCAGTTAAAGAGATAATAAAAAGAATACTTTTCATTCAGATAACCCATAAGATGCTTCCATGTTGCCGATAAGCATTCGCTACTGAAACAACTAAAGAGGTGTCCGGGGTTACTTTGTCATTAAACACAACAACTTTGCAGAACAACACAATGTGCTAAAATAACCCAATTTTACTGCAGTCCTTTGGGAAAACTACTGTTAACACACAGAGATATCTCAAGGCACTCTGCTCAAATTACATAATCAGCCTAAAAAATTTTGGAAAAATCAGTCTTGCTGTAGAATGTATGCCACCTTATGATAAAGACGTATATTGAACTGATTAGATATCAGAGCATACATAAGAGGTGGTATGTCCATGGGCACTAACTACTTCCTTTGGTTATTTCAGTCAAAACGTAATAGTAAAATATGTAAATGTTTTTCTCACTACAAGCTGTGGTTCTTATTACTAGCATACATTACTTTTGGTATGCATTTCACAATAGACTTGGGGCAATAATTAACTTCTGCACATCTATAAGGTCTTCCAATAATAGGAGTTTTCATAATTTGTATTATTATTATTAAAAAGCATGAAGAATCAGAACTATATACAGTATTTCTTGGATTAATCAAAGTGATGCAACCAAACTTGAAGAACAAACTCTAACTTTGTTCGCAGGAAAAGGTTCTACTCAGTACTATCTTGGGCCAGCTATCTAGGTCTCTTATAACTGATGTATAAAGAGAGTTGTGACTTTTCATTAATAAATTGTCCCAGCATGCAATAAGCTAGACCATGCTATGCCCTGTGCATTAACTCCCAAGCTTCTAGATTCCAAGCTCTATTGAGCAAGACCATTAACCTTTCCTGGTGCATAATTGTATCTTGAATTGTTCTATATCTGCTGTGTTGTGGAACATTGGTGATTTATAAAAGAAGGATGAACACGAGTGTTCCACATATGCTGACTCCTCTGCTTTTCTTAACATCCTTACCAGTAATCGGAGTGAGGCAACTTGAGTCGAGGGTTAGCAAGCTTCATTTGCTGTTCCTTGATAACAAATGTCAGCACTTCCTCATCCGACAGGTGGCGATATGGTTGGCTTCCAAATTCAAAAAGCTCCCACATTGTCACACCTAAGGACCTTAAGAAACACAGAAGCAGAACAGATTCAGTTAAGCCAGCTTGAGCAGGTGTGGACTGGAAAAAGACTAAAGAAAGTAGTTGGTTGATTTTTAAAAAAAAAAAATTCATTGGGAATATGCAGAGTGTGCTAACAAGCTCAATGGTCATCTACAGCTTTTCACATGGAAAAGGTAACACACAGGCGTTTGGAATAAGGGAGAGGAGCTGCAAAGACCTGAGAGATACTTATACACTGATTGTCATCTGGCTATCGTGCTACTGGTACAACAGCTTTGAGTGAGGTATATAAGGTTTAAGGGCAAAATTTATAAAAGTCAAAAAGGCTGATTTCGGCTTATGACACTTTCCCAGTGGTAACGGATCGAAAAGTATCGATTGATATTCTTCTATCCGGACCCGTTTTGACAGCATTGATAAAAGTCGAAAAGGCTGAAATTGGCCTTTCCAACTTTTATAAATTTTGCCCTTATTCCTGTGCGGGGAAAACATACAAACTCCATGCAGATGAAGTCCAGGGTAGAATTGAACTCAGACCACAGCAGTGCTAGCCACTGAGCCACCACACTGGCTTTCTTTCAGTATGGTGTGTAGGTACAGCACTTTTCAAGATGCCATATGGCTTCAATTCTCCATAGCCAAATATATTAATAACCCAACCCATCTACTATGATGATTTATGGGTAAATTTCTGGTAGTATGGTATCATCCACTCATATGAATGGATGTGAATATTCAGGCAAAAAATATTCTGTGCACATAAGGTTCATCTTCCTATTTTGCTCTGTTAGAGGTCCAGATGTGCTGCATCCCAAAATGAGATGAACGTAATTAAATATAATTACTCTTTATAAAAACACCCTAGGTATATAGTAAGTTTAAAACACCAATCATTTTAATATAATTAAATAATAAAGCAAAACCGCAATAGGGAATATCTAGTAACTGCAGGTTTAGTTACATGTTCTTACCAGACATTGCTTTCCTTGCTTTGATCAACAACAACTATGTTTCCATGGACCTCATCAAGTAACTCTGGGGCTATCCATCGTAATGGGATCCAGAGACGATCCGGAGTGATGTAATAATCCTCCTTAAAAAAAAGTGACATTTTGAAATTAATCACAGTTTAATTGACATTGCCTCCTGTAAACAGATCCATGGGAATTATGTGAAGATGACACTTGACAATTCACCTCAGTACACGTCCACTACTGTTCCATTGATTGTGATGGACTATGCATCAAATAGCTTTCGTTGCTGTTCACTGTTTTGTCAAGGGAATACTCTAGTGAATAAGGAGTAGCAAATTCATGTCTGTCAAGGTTAATGCAAATTTGCTATGCCTATAAAATTCACACTTTGTAGAATAACCCCATAAGACCGAGTCACACATGTCCAGGCCGTCACTGTGCCTAAAAAATGTTGCTGCAGTCTGATATTTATTAATAAACCTAATAAATAACCAATGTTTTTATGCAATGTTGCCAAGACTGGATTTACCATTATTTGCTTGCAGAGACTGTATTAGTTGTTTTGAAATCTAACCATGACCTCACAAGGTTCTTTGTGCGAAAAACTGGTGAAAATGAGTGAAAAATGGAGGTGAAAAGTTCGAAAACGTAATTTTTAACCTTTTTGCCCAGATACATAAATGCCTGATTATTTCAATTAATAGAGTTTGCCCCTTCTAAAATATTTTGCCCTATGTGGTACAGTGTCAGAAAACAATAGGGTATTGCTTTAGCATAATTCTTTGTCCACAAAATAAAAATACAAAATGAAAGTACAATTTATACAGACACACAAAATGATCTTTGGTCAGAAGTATTAATTACGTCAGGGGTTCTCAACCTGTGGTTCAGGACCCCATTGGGGGTCGAATGACGATTTGCCAGGGGTCGCCTAAGACCATTGGAAATATAGGGTTTGAATGGGGTCGCCCAATAACAATTAATGAACGGGGGT
>JAKJJM010021122.1:0-13396 GCA_021901965.1 Pipa carvalhoi | reverse complement strand
AAAAAAAAAAAAAAAAAAAAATTCCCTTTTGAATTGGCTATTTAATTTAATGCAGCACTTGTGAAAAATTTATCATCAAAACTGAATTCAAGAATTTGTCTGTATTTATCTGATAACAGCTATGTTGTGTGTGCTGGTTAAATAAATATTTTATTATTTTATTTTATTAAATAAATCCCACCTTGTCGTCCTGAAGCGAGATAATACACATTCATAAATGCCCTGAAAGCCCAATTTTAAAATTAAATATCATATTTTCTAAACATCGTTTACAATGATGATCATTTACTATATATAGTAATTGTAAATGCATATGAGGCATTTTTATTTTTGAGGCGTTATGATATTTTTAAAGATAAAAAAAAAAATTTCAAAACTCACAAGGTTCTTCTTCAGATTAGAGTATTCCTACTAAGGGAAAAAGAAGTCCCACTAAAGGAAAGAGAGGTCCCACTAAGGGAAAGAGAGGTCCAACTAAGGGAAAGAGAGGTCCCACTAAGGGAAAGAGAGGTCCCACTAAAGGAAAGAGAGGTCCCACTAAAGGAAAGAGAGGTCCCACTAAGGGAAAGAGAGGTCCCACTAAGGGAAAAAGAGGTCCCACTAAAGGAAAGAGGTCCCACACTAAGGGAAAAAGAGGCCACACTAAGGGAAAGGGTGGCTGCTCTAATCTGAAGAAGCTTGTTTGAACCTCACAACATTGAAATCGTGTGATCATTCTACAAAAACAGGACCAATATGTCTTCACACATACCTTTTCTTCTATTAAGCGGTCAAACAAATTCGTTATGTTCTGCCCATACAGTGCTGCTGGCTTTGGCCATTTCTGCTCTTTAATTCCCATGACTGGCACATTTGCCGGTCTTTTGAACTCCAATGTGTGTGTGCATGTATAAGATTTTCTATAATACTACATCTTTTTAATACATTGCAAGTGACAATGATTTCAAAGGAGAGAAGGGGGTTTTCTGTGCATTCTCACTTTTATGTTAGGATTCTTACTTTAAAAAACAGCACAAAATCCAGGCAAATGCTGTTCATTTAAAATTAGCTTTACTTATCATTCCAGGACTTCCAGTGATTTCAGAGCCAAATTATTGTCTCTGAATTCTTTGTAACACGCTTGTTTGTACGTGAACTCATGTACACTTGCAACCCATTAAAATAATAATTTCAGGCTTGAACAACTTTGTTCATACTGCATCTACAGCTGACTGCCATGGGAATCACAGACAATATGCTTGTTTGATGTCTGACTGAAAGTGATTTGACATCCAGAAGAAACAGAATTGAAAACATTCATTATCCTGTAATTTAAACAGTTACTTTATCATTAATTAACTAAACAGAAAACAGAATGGGTTAGTTTCTCCATTTCTTTTTTGTGTGAGTTAACTTCTGCCCACTGTTAGGGGGGATATAAAAGAAATTGGAAATGTATTTAAGAACATTGACTAGTTATACGGAAATACAAATACAGCTAACTGTTAAGGGATGCTGAAATTGGTAGCTCTTCTTGATCAAATAAGGTGTAAGGATGTCCAGTTCCTAAGGTGTTGTGGAATATCAGACCTCCAAAAGCCTTTTCTTGCTGGTAAAGTCTGCTTGAATCTGGCAACTTAACTTTTTTCCCTCAGGTTGCATTTTACCTTTAACTAAAAGCTATATACACACAGTACAGTACAGACATTTGAGCCAAGGGTGAATGTTTGAAACTTCAGCAAATATAACTACACACTTTGTTACCAGATGTATTTATTGTGTGTATTGATCTACTGTCGGCATCTTCCACAGCACTTTACAGAGATTAATCAAATTAAATAATTAAAAGAGAGAAATCTTCCGTCCACCATGAAGCTTAAAATTTAGTTTCCTTTAATTCACACACACTTTAGGGCTGATTGACTAAAGGATGAATTTACCTGTTTAATTCTCTTTGCTACAATTCTAGTTGCAACGCCAAAATAGTTGCAAATTAAAAGACCAAAAAAAAAAAAATAATACAGCACTTGTAAAAATATTATCTTGGAAGTAAAATGTATTAATTTTAATAATCTTTTCTTGAAACAAACCTTGCCCAGTCCCAGTGTTTTCTGTGGTGCTTTACATAATAAATATTCAGGGAGTATGCCCTAAAGCCCAGTTTTATAAACTAAAAAACTAAATATCATACTTTTTAGAATATAAAGCTTTTGAAAGCACAGATTGAATATACAGTAACTATACATTTGAGTGGGCTATATATGTATGTGTAATTTTAATTATGAAGCACAACTAAGTTACACAGCAAAGTAAATTACAAGTATAAATTCATGAAGATACATCACTCTAAGGGCCAGATTCTGAAAAGGTCGTAGTGCTGGGGAAATGCCTTTGTGAAGGCATTTCCCCGAAGTGCACGAGGCGCGGTCACGCTTCATGTACTTCACAAACAGGCGAACAGAGCGGCCGTGGCCAGACAGAGAGACAAAAGGATGGAGGTCCCTGCCCTATATAGCTTACAATCTAAACGGGAGGGAGACTTACATACACAGACAGGAAGGCAATATGATCTGTAACATAAAGTGCTGGAAAATGAGACTATGGGTGGTATTTATTAAGCCCGAAAAGACTAGACCGGGGTCTTTTCGGGCTTAATATGGGCAGTTCCGATTTCCACATTATGGAAATTGGTGTTTCTCAGTTTCCATAATATGGAAATCGGGTATTTGTACCGATCCGTAGCCATAAATTATAATGGCTATGGATTTTTTGGGTACAAATATCCGATTTCCAGATTATGGAAATCGAAAAATATTGATTTCCATAATGTGGAAATCGGGACCGCAGGAAAGTCGGAAAGACCGGTACTTGTCTTTCCGACTTTCTTAAATACCGCGTAGTAAATAGTAATGATAAGCATAAATAACTACTTAAGGAAAAAAATGAATGAAAGACATAAAATCCAGTGCTAGTGCTACAAGAGGTAGGATTTCAGTTTAGTTTGGAGAGTACAGAAGGATTGTTATTTAAGGGGTATAAAATTCCAGAGCTATGGGGCAGCAAGAGATAACGGTTTAAGACAAGAATGAGCAGTATTGGTGAGTGCAAGCTGTGAGGTATGAATAATCTGCCAGTTTTGTTTCAGCCCTTTGATGAAGCCTGAAAGTCCAGGGAACTGGAAGAGGAGATAGATGGAATTAATGCAGATATGAACTTTCCTGGTAAATGTGTGTAGTTACTTTCATTTTATGGCTAGGCTTAGCACCACTTTCAAACAGGTTTACAATACAGTTAGGGGGATTATTGACTACAGTGAGAATTTAGTTTTAGTGAATTCTCATCACTTCAGGTTGCTACACCCTGATTCTCTACTCCTTATTGACTAAACAGCAGATTTCCTTAGCAAATCTGTGACAATATTCACACAGTGAAAAATCTGCAACCGCTACAATATTCCCATAGCAAATGTGCAACTGTGATTACAATATTCCATAAGTAAAGTCGCGACCGTGTCAGTAGCAGTGTATTGTGCGACTATCGTTAACTGGCAAATTCACACTTTTCACACAATTCTTTTGTTGTAAAAAGTATAAGGGCGATATTTGCTAAACTTAAAAAGGCTGATTTCAACTTAATTCCCTGTAAATATTGCTGTTTGATCGGTAAATATCAATCAATATTCTTCGTTTGTTTTTTACCGAACAAAACTTTTCCATTGAATTTTTCGTTGGAAAACTAGTCAAAGTAATAACGCTTTACATTATTACTTTGGCTACTCTTCCATCGAAAAATTAGATTGAAAAGTTTCGATCGGTAAAAATCGATTGATATTTACTGATGAACAGCTATATTTACAGGGAATAAAGTCAAGAAGGTGAAATTTGCCTTTTTGAGTTCAGTAAATTTCGCCTTTAAAGTACATTTTTCCTATTTCTTGCATTTCTGATAATTTCAATCAATATAAATGTGTCGCATTTTATATATTTTTGCAGCCTGAATAAGCGGTACAAAATCATGTACAGTAACATATGCAATCATCTTTCATCCTTTTCATCTTTTTTTAAAATGGATTAAATGCAGTACCTATAGATTTCTAACAGTCACTGAGAAACTATTTTTTTTGCCAGTGAAAAATTGCATTGATCTTAAGAAAGACTGATTTACTCCCTAGGGAGGTTTGGTTTCTAGGTTTGTTTAATGTTGTTGAACATTTAATAAATCAGATTTACAGGGCCAAAAAATAAAGCGAAAACAGATAAGAGTAGCATAAAACTTTGTTTTTATCGTGTTTATTTAATCTCGGTGGCGGTTGCAATACTGCAGCGAAATTAAGATGATTAATAAAATATAGGTATGATCTCATTCCTTATGGCAGACACTAATCTGAAAGTGGCAGTAACACCATCCGTTTTACTGCTTTGCTCTCCATAAGTAATTGTCAGCAATTAGAATGTCTTATTGCTAAGAGCCCGTTATAAAGCCATCTCTCTTTTTTATAGCTATGTACATAATATGAACATTTCATAAAGGAAGCTTAGTGACTGGATTGGGATCTAACGGTTAGTGAATAGGCTGGAAACCTCTGGTACCTCAGGTTTACTTAAGGGATGGGTATGCACCGGCTAGTTAAAAGGCATGTTGGACATGTTGTTGGTCCTTTTGTTTTTGATGTTCCTAAGCAATTTATAACATTTACAAAGATGTCAAAGCACTTTTAAAAATGTTTCTGATTTTTGCAAGCCACAGGGCCCCATGCCATATCCATAATGTTACCAGTAGGGTAAGGATAAACAAAATTACAGTTTAGGTATATATGACTTGTAACAGGTTTGAATTGCCTCTTTATGACTTCCAAAACACATAGCAAAGCTTTCAGTCAGCTATATACTTTATTTCTAATTAATATTTCTGACAAATCGAGTCCCCTGAAAATGAGAGGTGCATTTTCTACATACTCTGTATATACTGCAAACTTCCCAGTTACATTTCTCAATGCCCAGTAGGCCATTGTTTTTATTGGTTAGTGCTAAGAAGCCTTCTGAGCCCCCCACAGCAATACCCCCTGTAGCCCACATCTTCATCCCTGCTTTTCATTGCAAATGGAATTAGCCTCTCTGTCTTTACTACTTATGACCAACATACCTGCTTAAAGATAATCTTTTTATCAAATATGCTAATATTGACAGATGTGGCCAATGAGAACACTGTTTTATTGGAATCTTCCAAAACATTTCATTCACTCTCCAGCAGAACAAGTAGTAAGGCTGCTCTGTTCTCATTAATTAATAAAACTATGTAGATTCAATGGTGCAGAATAAATTATGGTGAAATGTACTAACCGTTCATACTATTTAAATGTGCATATTTATCCAATGACTAAAACTAGCTGTATATGTGAACTGTGTTTTGTGTGGAGATACATTCCACTCAGTCAAATTGATCCCCCTTATATTTAGCCATTTACAAATACCACATATCTCATACTTTTACTGTAATTAACATATTGAATTAGGTATTTTTTTCAAACATATGGGCATATACAATAAATGAGTTTTTGCTTCCTTTTTGTCTAATAAATGAAAATATATGACATTTTGATAAATATATTACACACGTGGACCCTAATCATGTCTCCCTCAGCAGCACATCACACAAAACTCACCAATCAAAGTGACTGCATGGCTTCCTGCTGCTAAAGAGGAGAGGATGGGACTTTTCTGTGAAAGTCAAGGACTAGGATTTAGAACCTTGTAGGAAATATATACACAATCACCTCTAATGCAGATGATCCCTCATCTGTAGGGTCACAAAGTGAGTTTGTGTCATTTCAGGTTGCTACACAGTCACTTTAAATGATCATTAGCTTTACACCAAACAGGAGCTCTGCCATCAAGCATTCTGATCTGGCAAAGGAAAACTCCTGAAGTTGGAGTAGTTCACCTTGCAGAATTCGCTATTTTGACAGACTCTATGGGGAAATGGCGACTGAATGTGAATTCTCACCTTTACATGACTGTTCAGCCTGCCATGAATAAGCCCCCTTATCTTTAAGCAAACACGTTTTTATCACACGGATTTTGTGAATCACAACTGATTAACAAAAAATGGTAAATGAAAGAGTAGAATTTGTTCTTCACTCACTTTATATGCCGGTACTAATCTCTGTAGCAGTTTGCAGTTACATAAGCACTTCACCTATGCAGTTAGGCAGACTGCTGTTAATGTGAAAATTCCATTTGCCAGTTTGAAACAACTGGAAAACTAAGTGATGCTGCAGAAATTCTTTCTGTAATGCAGTCCGATGATTTTTTTTTTTTTGGTTCTTCAGGAATTATTGCTTAAACCCATTTTTTTCAAACAATTTATTGTTGATCTCACTGAGAAAGAGAGATCTGTTCAAAGATGAATCAGAACTCACCTGCACCTCCCAGACACATATCAGCTGATTCAGCCTTACCGGGGCAGCCGAGCATGCAAAGACGCAGCAGGATTATAAATCTTGCTCAGATAGCCATCACCGAAAGCTTTAAATAAATGATTCTTACAGAATAGCCCATGTTAGCACCCTAATGTAATCCAATCCATTACCATGAAGCCTCTATAAAGAACTTCATTATCATACCATACTCAGGCAGGAAAATACGACTGCAGGAGAGCTCATATTGCAGACTTTGGCAGGCCATTTTGCATTGGCGGGTATTCACTGATTTAATACAGCACAGAAGATGTCTTGAATCCCTGCACACAGGCGGTTGGTTGGGTGCTGTTTAGTACACTACAAAGTATATGTTAGATCAGGACAGGCCTTCTGCATTAGCACTGTATGTGGTTACTGCCATATTAGTTCCTCTGGTAAAATAAAAATGGGATCATCTGGCTTTTGGGTCACCAAATTATTTAACAAATATACAAGTTTGCCATGATACATAATTCCTGATGATATGTATAGAAATTTTCAGTGCAAATAATGTGTTTCGACTCATGGTCTGGAATGATTATGGATCTGGTCAAATACTTCTCTGTATTAAAGGACTAGTAACACTATAAAAAGAAATAAATCCGTTAGATCGACATAGCACTTATTTCTACATAGTACTTCTCAAATTGCTTTCTTTGAAGAGAAATACTGCTTCTGTGCTTTCAAGAGGAAGCAGGAAGTAAAGAGTATTGCAGACTGCATGGAGAAGACAAGATTAGCGACTTTGAGACAAGCAGGAGGCAAGGCTAGAACAAAGAAGCACATTGGTAAGTATCTCACCACCGCCTTTCAGAATCACCCCTAGCAGAACAAGCCTTTAGTTATCCCTTAAATTGTTGAAAACCTTATGGGGGATATTTTTAAAAATTGAAAAAGTTTACTCCTGGTATATCGATATACCTTTAATTAGGTCAAAAATATAGATATCGCCAATATCAATATTTATTAAGCCCCTTCTTACCCTTTTTTATCGCTGAAAAGTGTTTGCCCGGTTGGGGTTTCCGAAAACTCATTATTTCATTTGGAGATGGTTTAGTACATTTTTTCTAAGTCCCTGTCAGAAGTATTGGTGATATCGTTGGTAAAGGAGCTCCACTGAAGGTAATATAAAGTGTAGTGGTATTAATGCATCGATATATATTGATATGGATAAATTTTATTTGGCACTACATAAATTGTGGGAAATTGAAAATGTGGTGAAAAGAAAAAATAATTTTTTTTGCCTTCTGCTATAATAAGAAATGTATTCCACCTGAATATGTTTGTGAAAATAAAAAGTTAGCAAATGAGCATGTAGCCACCATTTTTCCACTACCTCAGTTCTCAATATGCATGCTACAGTTCCAGTGAGCAGCTGCTATTTGGCTTTTATATCTCAGAGAAAAAAATAAATGTTAACAGAAGCACCCAGCTGTGTCATTTGCAGTGCCACCATATACTATTGCCTTTCCCCAATATTAGGATCTACAAAATACATAGCATGTGGTTCAAGCACACGCAAACTACTTCACTGAACACCTAAACAAGTATGCTCCACACTGGGCGGCCATTTTTATCATGTAAAAATAAACCAGCTGTGCAATTATATTAAATTGCATCTTTTTCTATTTTCTGTATAATCCTGAATAAACTGTACAGTACACTCCTCACAACTGAAAATGATTTAACCTATTACTTTTTAGCATCCTGCTGATTCTACATAATGAATTAAACACACACAATGGCCTCCTTTTACAAAGTAATTCATTTAGTACCAGTTGTGCAAATGACTTTTGTTACCAGAAAGCAACAGGTTCAAAATCATTTCTGGACTGTCCCTCAGCATCATCGCAGTGTGAAATCTTCATAAGCTGGTCAGGAATTAAGATGTAAGGTTATAGATTGAAATGTAATTAGGTGCAAGATTCAATTATGTGGGCTTTGGTGTGACCTGGAATGTACAAGAAGCTCTGAGAAGTAGCAAGCAATTTTCCCTATGCATGCTGTTTAATAACACAGTTGATATTGATTTGCTGAAGGCAAAGTCTTTATGAGCTAGTCAGCATTCTTATATATATAAAAAAAAAAAATCTCAATGCGGAACATATTAACAAATTAACTTTCAGGGTTGGTCAAAAGTTCATATTTTAATTATTTATAGATAATCAAATTTATAATGGATTTTTTTATGGATTAATGACCCTTTAACAAAATTATGATCGGCCTTATTCATGTAACTGGAATTACAAACTGAATTTGCTAACCTGGGCAAAAATGAATTCATTAAAGAACTTGACTGCTTTATTTAAGAAGTAACCAACATAGATTCTAACAGAAATGTAGCATGCCCATTATAAGAATCGTTTATTTTGTGCTGGACAGTTCTTTTGGATAATGTATAACAACGCAGGGCAGTTTTGTGCTTTTATTTACTTTTCATTATAATTTTCATGTATGTTGGGAAAAAAAATAGTTCTGGGTAATATGAGAAAATGCATGGAAATCTATATCATAGATCTTTTGGGGGATAGTAACTGAGATTGAAATGGTCAAAAAGAGGGGGGAAATTAGCTTTCCTCATTTTTTCCTCTTTTCAACCATTTCACTGAATTACAAAAAATTATTGCTATTTTTTACCGATAGCACTTATTTTGAGCGATGTTATTCGAACATTGAATAATAGATATCGCTCAAACTCTATTTAATAAACTTCGCCTGCTCACCTAAACTAAAACTTATTCCTCAAAATGATTTGCCTACCTCGACCTGGCAAAAACCATTCAGCTCTTTCCTAAACTGCAGCATTCAAAAACCTGATCTAACACATCAAAAGCTGCAAACTGTTACTAAACTAACACTACTGCACAAACCGGCAACAAAGTAGCCCAAAACAAACGCTAACTGCAACAATGTATATTAAACAATCACAACTAAAAACAAAATACGCGGTCATCATTTTATAATGGGACTTCGCTATAAGTGAATTCGGGACGGAAAATTCGGAGCTACCGGAATGACCCCCTTGGAGTATAAGACCTTCCTGAGAGGAACCTTTTATACCCCAATTCTCTTACTGATTGGTTATTAACCAGTCAGCAACAGGCATAGGATATATAAACCCTACCCATTTCTGCAGTTCTTTCTCAGGTCCGCTCCTCAGCTATGAGGAGGTAGGAAGTGGGCACAGGTGGTGGATCAAGAACAGAAGACCGCCTTGTGGATTAATCCTTGGATTAAGATGAGGAGATTGGCCAATCCTGGATATTGCTGATTACTTGCTTTTTTATTGATAATGATTTAGGTTTATTTTTGCATTTTTTTAAAAATTGTCTATGCTCCCCTTCCCCACAGGGACTTTGGGGCAGGGGGAAAAGTGGCTGCTCCTAGAGGTACTGATCACACCACCTTGCTTAGTGCTGAGGAAGGGTGGGGGGATAGGGGTCCCAAAGGGACAGGGGGGTAGGGAGAAGGGAAGCAATTCCTTAGCAGCATTAGCATTCCCCCCACCTAGCTTAGCACTAGGTAGGGGGGTGATGTTGGGGGGAGGTGTAGGGGTCCTAGGGACCCCCACTAGATCGGGTTTGTTGGATCAAACTAATTATTTCCATAGCGGTAGTATTACATTAGCGCTATGGAAATAATTGTTTTATTTAATTTAACTGCTTACATGCCCAGTTATATATTAGTTGCACTATGTAGGGAGTGTTGTTGGGGAATAGGGTGATGATTTTGGGGTGGAGGGGGATCTCTAGGGGATCTTAGCACTGCAGTGATAGCAGCAGGTATTGCTATAGCGCTAATTATTACATTTAATACTTGAGTTACCACTGCGATAAGGATTATTGCACCAGTAACTAAGGGGATCATTCCAGTACATCCGAATCTGCCCGATCAAAGTGATTTTAGTCAAGATTTGAGACGCGTCGACGAAATTGTTGCAGACGTGTTTCAATATGCGCTTGAAGAACAGGCGAGCAGAGTTTTGTCTGCCGCTGTTCGACTGTTCTTCAAGCATATTGAAGTGCGTATGTGACAACTTCGGTGATGCGCCTCAAATCTTCACTAAAATCACTTTGATCGGGCAGATTCGGACGTACCGGAATGACCCCCTAAGCGTTAAATGTGATTTCGGCTGTTTTTTTGTATCATTTCAAATTCAGATTTGTTTTCCCTACTTTTAATAAATATGCAATTTTTTCTGAGCAAAGGGAAAAGAAATCTGATCAAAATGCAGCTACTGAGGCTTTAGTAAATATCCCCCAGGAGTAATGAACAGATACCGATATTCATAACACTAGGGCGCACATTTTGCTGCGTGAGAAAACCTGTGAGTTGGTATGTTTAAAGGTCTGGTAGCACTAGAAAGAGTTACATTTTCATTTGGATGAATATGCCAGTTGCAGTTATTTCTCCACTGTATAAGTTATATGTAAAGTTGCATTTATCTGTTTTTTCTTTTCTGCAGCCATCATTATTCTGTTCATAACGGACCTCCACCTTCCGACATTGCTTTCAGGGTTCTTAATATTACATATTCATGAAGTGTCCAAATAAATCCTAAAAAGTTCTAGTAAAGTTAATATTGTAACGACCAAGAGATCTTTCAGAAAGTATGAAGTACCGATTCAGCTTTTAATATATATAAATGCATATGTGCCACTTACTGTCCCTGTAATATCATGGAGAGACATGATAGCACTAATGCATTTCACGCTAGATAGCGCTTTATCATGATGCTATGACTAAGCTCTATCTAGTGTGAAATGCATTAGTGCTATCATGTCTCTCCATGGTGTTACTGGAGCTTTTTAAATGAAGAAATAAAAGAAGTTTTTATTGACCTGGAGGTGCCGGAAGACTTTTTTCTTGCTACATGTTTGTTTGGATATTGGAGTCTATCCAGTCCTTCCAGAGCACACAGCAATACTTCAGGCGTGAGTACAAAAGTTTTTTACTATGAAGGGATGGAGCCGTTTTAATCCGTTATGTCACTTACTGTCCCTGACACAGTGGCGTAGCTACTGTTTAGGGCGCCTGGGGCGGTCGTGCGAGCGTGGGGGTGGGTGCTAGCAAAGGTTGGTGATGGCGCCGCCCCCTCCCCACTCGGCACCCCAGGTTGCCCGCCCGCCCTGCCCACAAAATGACGCCCTCACAGCACGTGCCGCCCGGGGCCCCCCCACGCTACGCCACTGCCCTGACAAAACAGATTTCACAGGACATTTTGATACAAAGGAGGAAAATTATAAAGGTCATTTCAGCCTATTTGCCCCAATCTGATCCTTCTACCCACTTTATCGCTATTTTTTCCTTTACGGTTAATTTTCATTTTTCTCTCAATTTTTGTAATGCCGAATAAAATTTACTGATATTGAGAAATATGAATGCATTAATACCACTTCACTTTACATTACTTTCAATGCAGCTCCTTTTCCATCGTTATCGCTGATCTATTCGATGGGGAAAAAATGTTCTAAACCATCTCCATAGGGAATAATGGGTTTTTGCCTCAACCAGGCGAACACTTTTCAGGGATAAAAAAGGTCTATATACAAACAAATAGAACCAGCGGCGCTATAATGATGTGCAAAACGTCAAGTAATAATATTATATAAAGTGCAAACCATCATGTATCTAAAAACACCAGTGCAAATAATGTGATGACAATCAAAGGAAAATAAAGTTCATGAAGTCCAAATGCTGCTGCTCCCCCCAAAGAGATGTCTGCCACCGACACTCGAATATTAGAAATAGCCTAAAGAAACAAATGGAGCGCAAACAATAGCACTAACATAGTGCCTTATCAATGATATAAAATATGAAGATATCCAGAAAAGGAACCCAGTAAAGAGATGATAGAAGCGTGCAAACAATTAACACTTGATGATTGTGAGATTTCAAACAAATCCCAACTATGGGAAGGCTCAAAGAATGTAATATAATATATTTACAAATGAGCAATGAAAAATGCACAATGTACAAATCTCAAATCGATAGCTCCAAAGAGGCAACTCCAAAGTCTCAATCTCCAATTTGAGACTAGTTTAAATGAATACAGAGCTGCAAAATTGTGATTTCTAGTTAAAATATGTCTCAGGCTAAAAAAATAAGCTATTTTTAATGTCTTGTTTGTAAGTTTGAGTAAATAGTATGAAAAACATTAAAAATTGTTATTTGCTTAAAGGAGAACTAAAGCTGAAAAATAAAAAAGGACCATGTGTTACTTACCTGACAGCAGTACGGAGGAGCCCACAGCAGCAGCGATTGGTACATGCACAGTGAAGTACATACCCCAACTTTACTGTGCCCTGGGAGCCGCAGATGGGACCTCCATGTCCCGCAGTGATTTGGCGATCGGGCGGCCAGGCGGGCTGCAGAGGAGGAGGCGGAGCAAGAGCGGAGGAGGAGCGGAGGGGCAGTGGAGGTGGTGGAGGAGGAGCGGGAGACAGAGGAGGAGGCAGGGGGCAACTTCCCTGCCCTAACTTCACTGACAGAGTGAGTAACGCTGTAGCACTACAGCAGACTGATTCAGCCAGGGGAGGAGGTAGGTTGGGACAGGGAGGGGGGGCAAGCACAAGCGCCCCCCTCCCCCCAAATGTCAGTAGGAGGTAGGGGATTTGGATTTGGGGTGCAGCACAGTATGGGGGGTATATAGGGACAGCACAGTATGGGAGGGGGAATTATTGAGACAGTACAATATGGGGGGTACTGAAAGTACTGGCAGAGTGCAGCAGTTAAAGGCAGTGTGAAGCTGATAAGCTGCTGCTTCCTGCCAGAACTTCTGCAGTGATGCCACAGGTCAGGATTAGCATGCTTAATATATGCAAAATGGCTGCCATCAGTGTAAAGAGCTGTGCAAACTTCAGTAGGACAGTGTAGAGACTACAGAGTGATTCTGGATTTTTTAATACCACCATTTAGGAGGCAGGTAGGTGTACTACTTATATATGTGTTTGTGTGTAG
>JAKJJM010021117.1:0-16023 GCA_021901965.1 Pipa carvalhoi | reverse complement strand
CCGGCAGCCCCCCCCCCCCCGACACCAACAGTTCCGGCAGCACCCCCCCCGCGCTCGGGCGCCACAACCAAACATACCAGTAAATATTTCCGGACAAAAAAAGCACTGCACCCAGGAAATGACATCACCAGTTACCATAGTATCCAACATACACATTCAGACACTATATTGGTGATATAAGAGCAGGAGTATGCACACACACATGATCCATTAAATATTTGAATGTTCACAATCACAGAAATAAATATAAATTATAATCCTTATTTAATCCCTGTAGGTCTAAGGTTTTCAATTTAGAGATCCACCAAACTTCCCTTTGTTTCAACTTTAACTCTCGGTCTTATCCTCTTCTCATCCTCTTTACTTGTTCCAAAACCAAAAACTTTAATTGATCTGCAGTGTGTCCCTTTTCTAGAAAATGTCTAGAAACTGGCAAAGATCTATTTTTTAATCTTATAGAGGA
Organism: Pipa carvalhoi; assembly: GCA_021901965.1. Taxonomy (NCBI): domain Eukaryota; kingdom Metazoa; phylum Chordata; class Amphibia; order Anura; family Pipidae; genus Pipa; species Pipa carvalhoi. Next base: position 15,560 of record JAKJJM010021117.1, on the reverse strand, counting down.
TCTATGTTGTGATGTACATGTTTTTATAGCTTGAGTCGTCTCATCTATATGCAAATTTTGGCAAGGACAAACAATCAAATAAATAACATGATCTGAATTACATGTGTAGAATCCTCTTAATATTATCATCTCCCCACTTTAAGGGTTTGTCCACGTGTCTCCTTTTAAAACTCTCATTTTGTGCATTGTGCACAATTCAAACATGTAAACATTCCTGTCCATACACTGCCTGTCAAAGTAGTCTGAGTTGTTTGTCTCACTACCATATCTCATGACACTACTCTATATCCAATTGTCCTCCCTCTTCTATATGATACCATGGAACAACGTTTAAAAATTTCAGCACTAGGGAAAGATTCTTTAAGGAGATACCAGTGTCTGTTAACAATCTTGGTAATCTGGTTACTACAGTGTGTATACTGCGTTACAAATGGTAATCTGGTTACTACAGTGTGTATACTGTGTTACAAATGGAAGATGTAAGTCTTGTGTTTTACGTTTACCTTGTTCCTTTGCTTTCTTAGCTGCCCCATCCAATAAATTATGGGGATACCCACGTCCCTGAAAGTTTGATAATATTTACAAGTATTTACACATTGGGAGATATATAGAAAAAGCACTTCAACCTATTCAACTTGTTTTTGGCTGTTTCACTGTTAATTTTCATTTCATGTACTTTTTGATTCCACTGACTTATATAGGGTTGATGTTTCACCATCAAAAACATCTTTATCAATAAATATCGATCAGTTGAAAGCAGCATACTTTGCAGTGTTTTTCTATTAGGTCCACCTTCTGTTTCAGATTGTCAAGAGTGGTGCTTGCACCTTGTGCACCGCTCGTGCATCTGCTGGCTTAATGCTGGCAGGCGCTGAGGAGACTCAGGTGTGCAACTATCTAGGATACTGTTCTTTCTTTTTTTTGTTTGAGGAGACTCTGCTCCCCAGTGCTTCCGGATTGAATTAACCAATTTGGAGTGGCTGACATCATGGATGACATCAACGGTGCCAAATTCAAAAGACAGAGCACTGCTTACAGCAGTGCTCGATTATCAATTGTTTATCTAGGGTGTGGATTGTATTCCTGGTGTTTTGGAAGCTGTTATTCAGCTACTGTATATGTATGCTAAGTCTCCCTGCTTCAAGTGTTTCAGCCTGCTACAAGTCTGCCTTAAAGGCATCAGCTCCAATTGTCTTCATTTACGAGATTCTGCAGCATCTGAGTGACTCTCTTCACAGCTAACATTGCACCTGATTTTCTGACTAGTACAGTACCAATGTGTTTGCAGTGTCTGTCCTTCCTGGTCCCATGAGAGGATATTCTGCCCCTTAGCTGCTTCACTAACAGCGTCTGCCCTTTTCCCGTGTCTAGCTGCTTCTAGAGAGTGCTGTGTGTTACAGTATAGTGCCTCTATTGGTCACTCAGATTTTGAGGTAAATCTTTTGTTTGTTCCCTGGATCTGTCGAAGTGCTGCATGGGCCCTTGTTCTGGAACTTCGAGTGTTAAAGCGTAAAATTATGTACTCTAGCCCACGATCCCTGTCCATTTGTTCTTGCCCTTTGTTACACAGATCAATATCGATATTTTTTTTCAATGGGAAATATTTTTTACTATGGCTAAAGGACAAGGCCAACTCTACAGGGAATAATGGTTAATGCCAGGCAAACACTTTTAGATGATAAAATTTGCTTTAAAAATAATTTTAAATAGGCAAAAAAAAAAAGATATAAAAAATAGTCTGTTTCTCCAACATTAACTAGTCAAAATAGTTTTCAACTTTTAATATCCCCCATTATGTTATTGTTTTATCATCAATAGCTCCTGCTGGCAACTGCTTTAATTGAAGGAGACAGTATCAAATAATTGTGGCGATAATGAAATCTCAGGTATTACTTCCCATTTGAAACAGTAAAGTCTCTGGAACCAAATGTTTTTAAAGTTTTATTGGTGAAAATGCAGCAAAAACTAATGATTTAAATGTGGGATTGCTGTACCTTTTCAAACAATAAACATAATTTTTAACTTTAATAATAAATAGAGGAGTATTACAATGTCATTATTAGTAAGAATTATTTTATAATACAATATAACAGTGTCTCTTTTGAAGGGCTTGAAAAATAAAATGCTTCAAAATAATATCCTATTAGAGAAGAACTACTAAAACTATAATGACTTCCTTAAGTATTTAGTTTTCAATGGTCACACTATGCAAAGTAAATACCTTTATCCAGGAAATTACAGTAAAGTGACAACATTTAATACTTGGAGACAGTCTGGGTGACTGCAGTAACCCCTGATAATTATTAGAATAGCAATTAAGAACAGATCATTTTCCCATGCTAGACACTTGTGGTCCAATTAAACTTTATTGGATTTCCAAAAGCTTTAACCTGAATATTTTTCCAGCCTAATATATGAAAGGTTTAAAAACACTATAACAATTTCTTTTTTTGTATCTCACCAAGTTAAATGTTTTTCGAAACTTAAAAAAAACCAAAATGTAATATACAAATGATCCCACACATGTAAACAAAATGTCACTATTTCCACATTAATGAATCCCTAAAAAATAAAATATATTATTTATATATAAGATTATACTATCTCCAAAAATGACAGAAGAACAATTCTGCCTATTCACTAAACTGTGTATTCAGACCACAATTTGGTGAATAGTCACACAGTGATTTTTGTGTGTCGGCAGGCAAATAAGAGTGGTGGTGGATTATAGTGAATTCGACCTACATGGGGTATTTTTCACAGTGATGTCATCTTTACATAGACATCATACTAGTAATATGCATATATTTATATAATAAAGGACAATGTCACCATTTTATTGTATCGTTGCTCGAAGTGTTGCAAAATAGTCACCGGTTTTAAATTTATTTCAATAGCAGGCATCTCCCAGTTAATGCTGGCAATTTGTCAACATATTTTTAAAGTCTTTTAAGCGGAATGTCACCAGAATAGTGGCAGGAACCCTGCTGTAAGCCCTCCAATTTACCACTTTTATTTGACACCCATGTGTATTGCATGAATTTGCACTTTGATGCTTGATAAAAATTCAAAGTGTTGTCTAATTCACAGCATACGGATGTGAATAGGTGTAAAAACATCTGTTGAAAAAGTTATAGAACATGACTACCTTTGGGTAATAGGTAGAGTTGGAGAAATGGCAACCACCCTAATGGACAAATTTACAAAGGTTATATCAACCATATTCAACCTTTTTTGGTGTTCATTTTCATTTCCCTGTACTTTCTCGATTACCCTGAATAATAATGAATCAATAAGAATGTTTTCCTGTTGAAAAAAAATTGTTTTTGATAAATATCGATCAGTTGACAGGGGCACACTTTGCAATGTTTTTCTGTGAGGGTCCCTTCCATTGCAGATCGATATCCCTTTTCAATGGGAAAAAATTTTGAACTTTGGCTAACTGACAGGATGAATTCCACAGGGAATAATGGGTTTTCACCAGTCTGAAGGAGGATAATTACTTTGATCCATAAAGTGATAGTAAAAAAAGCAATATTGAAAAAAAATAAGTTGTTTCTCCTGCATTTATTAGTCCAAAACTTTTCAACTTTAGTAAATGTCCCCCAAAGATTTGTTCAGTTTAGAATCAAAGCCGAACATCAGTTAAAGGAGAACTAAAGTCTGAAGTAGGAAAATCATATTGATTTGCTCATCTTAAAATATTGTCAGATAAATAACTTTGCTATCACTTGTCTCATTTTCATAGAAGTGGCTGCAATATCACTGTCAATACCCCCTTCCATTATCAGTAGTGCTAGAATGAAGAGGCAGCCTTGGTTATTCCATTGTATTTCTGCTTTGGCACAATTGAACAAAACTTTGCACATATGTAAACTGATACCACTTCCTCAAAGTGGATTAGTTTTTCTTTGCACTGTTTTTCTTCTCACATTCTGTGGGCCTGTATAAGAAATGAGAATAAAGAGAGGAGGACTCATCACCATAATTGTGCCAAGTCAGAAAAAAGGGGAATTAGCTGTCCGCATTTTTGTAAGTACATAAAGGATCGACAAAAGGTTTGAGCTGTATAGGAATAGGCAAACTTTTTTAGGGATCAGAGATGGGGATCATGACAGATGCCTTTTACAAAGGGAGTCAAGATGGATATATAATTTAAGAACTAAGTCACCTTTTGGTTTAAATGAAGAATTCATACTTACTCCTTTTATTTAACCACTAAATCCCTTTTAGATTTTATTTTGTTGTGTCTAGTTCCTTTTTATTTTATTTTGTTGTGTCTAGTTCCTACAGCAGAGCTTATTGTGGATGTGATGTGGTCTTGTTTTTAACCCTACGTGGGTAATTTTTGGATCTGCTATGGATACTAGCAGAGTAGTTACCTTAACTGGATAGAGGAGTTTATCCAAGTTTCACCCTAAAAGATCTCATCTCATACTCTTTGGAAAGTCTCTCTACAACAGAGTTCACTGTAGTGGTCCTATTTTGGATGTGATGTGACTTCAGTTCTTTCCCTTTTTGAGCAATCTCCATTCCTCATTGGATCCAAGCAGAGCTTTTATCTTCATTGGATGGAGGAATTTATCCATGTTTCATCTTATAAGATTTCATCACTTACTAGCTGGAAAGGTGTTGTTTACAGTTTATGTTTTCTGAACATCGGGATCCTTTTTGTATAATTAGGTTACCAAACCCCTTTTCTTAATAACCAGTGGACAACCTTCATTTTTGTCCCATTGGAGAAAAGACTTAGGGAGTTATTAACTAAAGTCTGAATTGTCGCGTAAAGGTGTAAATTTGCCACTCCCCCATATTTGGGTATTCAGCAAACTCTGCAATGTAGCAAATTTACCAGCTAATTACAGTCACACGCTACACAATGGATGGCTACTGATGCGATCGCAAATTCACTATGGGAATAATGACGCGATTTAGAATTTGCTATGGGAATCAGTACATGTAAACTCACACTGATAATTGAGCACTGTGCTTTGACAGTGCTTGGTATTTAAATTTATCACAACTAACATCACCAGTAATATCTGTGGCATGAGATTGGTTCAGAACACGGAAGCACTGGGCTTACGTGCAAATCCTGCGCTTATCAGCATTAGAAGGAAGCCTGCAGACCAAGCTGCACAAGGAGGAAGCATACCACTTGTGATAAAGTGCAGACATGCCAATATTGTCTTGTGATGTAATGACAAAACCTGCTACTCAAAAAGTTCCCAACTGACTTTGTCTCCTTACTGAATCACAGAGCAAGCCTACAGGGATTAAAGTAAAATAGATGACCCTCTATTCTTCCTTATTTATATACCCTTTCCTTAAGATAGGAAAATGAATTGATAAAAATAAGACATAGCTACTACAATTTCTAAGACTTTATTGCTTTATATTATTAGATTCTTGAAGACAAGTATATTAATGGCCATTTTAAAAGAGCTTTGCAATGACACATCAATACTTGATGTTCTGGAAAAGCATCTAATGTTACTGCTCTACCTCTGTATGCTGCTTGGCACTATGGGTAGACTAATATTTTGTTTTTGCCTCTACATTATACAAGGGATGAAGAAATCATTGTTTTGTGAGAGAAATGGGATCAAATGGACATTTGTGGAATTAATCATATCATATGTAGCACCTTAATCATATGCATTTTTTTTTAAATTAAATGTTCCATCTTTACTTAAAATGTTAGTTTTTCTAATACTTTTAAAAATGTTTGGTCTTGATTTATATTGCTTTGCTCTTGATTTTTCTTGCTTGTTGTTATTAGCAACCAAAGTACCAGTCCAGTGTTTTCAGTTGAGCTACTTATGACCGTATAGCCCCCCAAAAAGGGGGAATTTATTAAACTGGGAATCGTCAAAAATAGGCACTTCACTTACTTTGGCAAAGATGGTTATTTTTTTCAATGTGGCAAGTTCTCTCAGGTTGATAAATTATGCTGGTTGCATTTTTATAAAATATACCGATCTATTTAATGCAAAATTATAACAAATGTTTTGCAATGACAAGTCACTAAGGCATATTGGTTTGAATATGGGGATTTCACTTTAAGCAGAGCTTTTGGAGTTGAATCATTAATTCCAAGTATTATTTTAATGATATTTCATGCAATAGATTTTTAAAATAAGGTGCCCAAATGCCAGCATGATCTGGAAATTTTTTGCCATAGAAATGAATAGAAAAATAAATATTACCAATTTATAATACTATACCGGCAACTAACACTACAAAAAGGCGAGAATACTTTTGCTTATGATAATTCATCCATATTGGCAGTATGTTATCATTAATTTAGAAAATGAAAGATATGATGGCCTGGTCTCCCTTAAGCAGATCCATGTGGAGATGATGTCACTTTGCTTCAAAATGCCTATGTGTGATCAATTTGCTATAATACACCGGCACTACTGTTTGCTTGACTATGTTCAGAAATCAGTGTGCAATAATGCTCTTTATTGTGGTGTGAATACACTAAATAGATAACAAATGTACAGCTGACTAAAATATTCAATATGATATGAGCTGTGCTGAATTAATTTAAGCATGAGAAATTACTCATACATGTATTTAGGTCATTTTTTTTTTTTTATAACTCTCTTTAAAGAATAGCTATTTTTTTAAAAAAGGAAGTCCTGCAAAGCTCCTTAATGCATACCATCTTTTAAGGAATGAAATTTCAATTGTTGGATTTTTTTTATTAATCTTTTATCTATGCATAGTACTACTATGATGAAAAGTCACTCTTGTTCCCAGACCAAACACTGTCTACTTTACCATTCCTCTTCTACAGTATCACTTCTATTACTTTAGTAAGCTCATTTTCTTACTTTTTTAAACTGCTCATCTCATAAAAGTAAAATAAAAAGAGTACAAATGTAAAACGTAAAGCATGTTAGAAAGTATATATATATAAAACCACAGGCAGACATAAATAAGGCAGAAAAAAATGAACATAAATACTGCTTTAAAATCTTTCAGCTACACTAAGCACAAGAAAGCAGTAAAAAAGAAAAAAAATGTTTTAGGAAATTCTGACATTTTTAAATCAGTGCTGATTTTAAAATGTATGGTAAAAAGAGAGCATACATAATTCATACACTTTGCAGTTTTGTAACCAGTAGATAAAAACAGCATATTATTTTGCAATAATAATTTTGCATATTGACACCATAATATCATCACATCAGAAAAAGTAAAATTTGCAGAGTTATAGTTTTCAGAGGCTGCTTGGAGGGTGAAGTGGTGGTGCATGGGTTAGATCTAGGCCTCTGGCACTTGTTTGATTGGGAGATATAAAGCTGCAGACACAGTACATTTAGGAGCTGTCTCTATGGGAAGCCTAAGTACCCACAATCACTTAGCTGAATATATGACACTTGCTGGCAGTGCTTTGTCTCCAACAGCAGACTCTACTTCTGTGTCTCTTGGGGAGCTAGAAATTTAACTTTCGCAGCTGAAAGTATTGGACCCTTATCATGGAGGCAGAGGCCTTTTTTAAGATATGGGACACTGGTATTAGTCCCTCTGTGTTGCAGGTGTGAAGCAGGGAACTACCTCTTACACTTAAGCTCTTCTCGCACTTACATAAGAAGGTGCTGATCACTTTTTTCACCACCGATATTATTGTAGATGCTTTGCATAAGTGCCATAAATTCCAAGTCTCTTCAAAAAGCTAAAAGCAGTAGGATAGCAGAAAAAATTAAAACAATTTGGATAAATTATAAATAAAATAACCTGTTAAAATTAGAGGTATCACATCAAATCATTAAGTAAATATAAACATTTAAAAAAAAGTATATTAAACTTACCAATGCAGTTAGCAAATAATTGCTGAGAAGAGCAAAGGAATCACACAACAAACATTAATGACAAAAATAAAAACACTGGGCAAGTAGTGGAAAGGGTTTTTCAAAGGAAATAAAGGGATGCCATGCCATTCAAAATTTAATTATATGAAATAAACTGGTCACAAAGATCCAGCATGGTTCTGTGAAGAACCAGTCCTAACAAACTAACTTATCAGCTTTAAGAGAAATTAAGTAGGAACTCAAGGCAGAGTGTTGTGCTAAACAGCGCTAATATACCGATATCACGATATTGATATTTGTAACACCCAATAAGACCATTTTTTTCAGCCAAAGGTGTGTGCCTGTTTTAGGCTGGAATAAATCATATTATTCCCTATATGGAGCTGATCCTGTCACTCAGCCACAATAAAAAAAATGTTCCCATCAAAAAAGAACGTCATTTTATTTACAACATTTGGAGCTTGGTTAGAGCATTGCAAACTTTCTTTGAAGGAATTTTACTATTCCACTGGTCACTAATTTTTCTTATAGGGCTTTCCATAAAGTCAAGAATGTATTATACTAGCTAAATCTATACAAGGAAATGTTAATTAACCACAGGTGGGGCTTAGACTACTGTTCTTACCAAATCAACTGTTACTGCAGATTATATTTATAGGCCTCACACGCTTTTTATGTTTACATTACAGCATGTCTGTTGGTGAGATCATGATATTTATGTCTCACTATAACTTTACCAAGTCTAATAGAATGGACATGGAGAGTAGTTTATGCAGTACTTAAACACCCTGAAATTTCATAAAGCATAAATGGAGGAATGATACTTTCTTAGAAAGAATATATCTATAGATATCAAGGATAACTGATTGATGATGTAACGGAATGCCTAAATGCCAATGCCAGTAATTGGACAGCAGGACTGCAAGGATCCCTGTGACTGGGTTGTTGCAGCACACCTGGTGATGTAATAATGTTTATTAAATGTAAAAGATTTTAAAAAATGTAAGATTTAAAAGTCAGAAGTCTCCAAAACCCATTCAAATTTTACTGGGCTGAGCAGAGTGGATGCAGAGTGAATGCTCACAAGAGTGGAAACAAGATGGCAAGTTTTTATTGAGGAGTACTGAACTCTGTTAACTGATTGGGGACACTGAGAAATGGTAAACAAGCAACCAATGACAGATGGGCTTAGAAGGGAGTGCAATAGTACAGGCAAATGGGGCAGAAAAGGAGATACACATCAACAGACCTAATAAATAATGAGCTCAGAAGTAAGAGCTATACATGGTACTGCAAAAATTAGAACTAGAACAAATAGTAAAGGGAGATATGGAAAAAGTAAAATTACACAGTGTGGGTCAAAAGCAGATAAAGGCAAACTACCAAGGAAGAATGTACAAAAATAGACTAGGGGAATGATACACAAAGGACCAATTCATGCTAACACATAGGGGGAAATTTATAAAAGTTGAAAAGGTTTTTGAGCACTTAACAATGGAGAAATGGTGATGCATTTCTTTTCATTGAAAAGTTGTTTTCAATCCTATAAATATCAACAGAAAGTTTTATAAATATCCCCCATTAAATCTTTCCCTTTTAGCCTGAATCAAAATCCTTTAGAGTTAAGATGGGATGAAGGGCAGAAATAAAAAAATGTAATCAAGGTTTTGACTGGACCTCAGGATTGTAATGCTCAACACATTTAACAATGCACATGATTCCTAACAATAGTTATTCCCCTACCTTTTATTTGAAAAGCACAGAAACATTTGATCAGGGGACAGCTGATTTCATGGTGTTTGAGGAAAATAAAAATGAAAGAGGAAAAGAAAAATGCTTTGTTAGAAAAAACAAATAATTTGAATGTGCACATAACGCTTTCCAGTTGAGTGAGACTGGCTAATGTCAAAGACCTAAAGGTTTTTATAGAAGTGAAGGGGACCTTGAAAATGTAATTAAAGAAATCATTTTGGTTTATGTACAATTTTTTATCCAAACTAGACAATCTGGAGGCCACAACTAAATGTAATGGCAGCCAGCCTGACCAAAATTAGCAGGTTTGAGATTTCGTTACCACGGCTAAAATGTTAAAGGCTAATAGAGCAAACAAAGGAAGAACTAGATTGGAATATTTTCTATAAAGAATCATTGCTGCTATAAAAATAGCTCTAGTGTGAAATTCCTAGGGCCGGATGGGTTTACCATAGCATTTAACAAGCATTTTTCTAAAATACTTGCTACTTTTTTATGTAGTATGTTTAACATAAAAAAAGGGGTGAGGAAGTCCCAAGTCTCATGGGAAGCCCACATGCATTATTTAAATTATTTTGGGAAGTAATTATTTATAAAAAAAAAAATCATACATTTTAAAATGATAAAAAGAACAAAATATCTGGTATTGGATATCTCCCTTTGTGTGAAAACGTATAGATTCCTTGGCCAATTTTCTTTCATACGTTAGCAGATTGGTCAATTTCCTATTTAGGGGCAGATGTTAGCAAGGACACTAGGACATTATTCAATACTAATATCAATTGTTGTTGAAAAACCTGAAATCTGATTTTTCAAGATAAGAAACTTTATTTTATGGTTCGAGTGCATTTATGCTATTAAAAATTAATATTTGGTGTTATTCCTGTTCCAAATGATTTCATACCAAGGACTGCATTTATTACAATTAAACAAACTAAAAACACAGTTCAGGATTAATTATGTTCAATTATTTAAGGCAAAAAAGTCACGGTAAGAGATAAGATAGAGAGCTGCCACCTACCAATAATGATGATCTATACATTGGGATAAAATTTGGTGTAATAAAGGAGTGGTTGGAGACCACTTTCTTCTTTCCCTGAAACCCCCAGTTTCTTCCATGAGTAAGTATGTACACTTACTCTCTTGGGAGTAGTTTACCATTACATTTTACAAATATAGAAAGATATATGATTACTATAAATGTATACAATTTAAATTTCATGTGGAGTTGCAATATGAGTTGAGGGCAAGGCATAGGAAAATGCCTCCCAGGTGAGGAATTTCTATAATCCATTATTTATTGATAGACTATTAGAACAGAAATTCACAATTACTGTGCCTACATTAATGGAAAGGGTGATCGATATATGTATAACACACAAAAAGGAACAAGAAATATAATTTTTATTTAAGTTCAAGATGGGTTAAGTTCCAGGAGAATAATTTCAAAATATTCTATAGATGCTATAGAACCCCTTCTTGGATTCATAAATTACACGAGTCTTATTGCTGCTTAATAACACTAAAGTCAATAAAGGAGACTATAGCAATTATTTATCCCTAAATGCAATTAAACCTGTGATTGAAAAGAGCTAGAAATACCAACATCCTAGAATAAGAGACTGAATTAATATGATTTGAAAAGGTATTATCTTAAATTTCAGAATAGATAGAGGAACACAGACTAATTTGTGCTCCATAGCATGAATGAATGGAATAAGTTATGGGGATTAAAAAATGGTGAGAGATTTATCATTGACAATTACAAAGTCATCTGTGTGTTTTTTAGACCTTCATTACAGATCCCAGATAACTTAGTGATTTAAAGACTTTCTGGGATTTCTGTCTATTATGTTAAAGAACCCATGGTCCTTTATTCCTGACAAGAATGAGACCATCAATTTTTTAAGAAAAAGCTTATTTTCTTGTCATGTGTCTGATTAAAGAATCAGTTATATGCTTTTTATTAGATGAATGATTTTTTTAGGTATGTTATTTACTAATCTTAATCCTCTTCCATTTACAGTTTCTTACTGATGTTTCCTCTCTCTTACCTGCATCCTCTTTAGCAATTCAATTTGGAATGCTTAGCCTGGACTGTGTTATTTCAAAATTCTCAAGTCTGGTGTTCAAGTCAGAGATTCCACACTGATCAACTGAAGAGGAAGTAGGAGAGAAGGAGGGGTTTCTGCAAGAATGTGTCTGTAAATTTAAAAAAAAACAGTAAAAATGAGTAAATGATTTATATTGCAAAACAAATGTATTAACAGTGTCAATTGATGAGCAAATAAATGTTGCAGACTGAACTGTTCCTTTAAGATTAAAATAACATGCCTTTCTCAGGAATCCTATGCCATGCAAAAATCAATGCATACGAAATACCAAACTCATTGCTGTTTTTGTTTTATGCCAACCAATATATTAAGAAAACAATAATATGAAGAAAAGAAACTGTGTTTGCAAATGGCTAACTTAGAATGTATTACATTAACACTGAAAATCTTTGGAAACTAGTCTTTCAATCAATATTCTGTAAAATTGATATAATTATTTATGGTAGGATAATATATTTATTTTTTTTAAAATACTTTGTGTCTACTCTTTATAACACTAAAATTGATTATTCTTGTTTTGCAACCCTGTTATATCTACAAAGTAGGAGATTAAATTAAAACCTGATGAGCTGAAGAGTGCTAAATCATATATTAGTGCGCGTGGCATACATTTTTATAGTAATTCCAAGGCTTAATTATCTTTTGTTAATCAAAATTCCATGTAAATATCTTTTGATCTTTATGAAGAAATCTAAAACTTTACAAGTTTAATATAATACATGCAAATGAAGAATAGGCAGCAGAAAGGAGAAACTTTAAGCTTGAAATAAAAAATGAATACAAAAGTACAGTATTCCCAATTGCTGGAAGAGCAATGTTTGACAGAAACATGTAAAGTGACAATTGGTGTGATCCACTCACTCTTCTTGCCAGATGCTTTACTTTTAACAGAGAGTGGCACGACTATTGTGTCTAAAGTTCAGAGTCCATAGTTCTTTATGAACTTCTTTAAAAAAAGAAAAAAAAACATTGGTAATATATCATCCCTGTCCCAATTACTTTAACTTAGAAGCATAATATATAAAGTGGGAACTAAATCTGTCTGGTCTTTATTTTGGTCACTTAGAGGTCATTTTCTGACAGGTAGTAGTCTGTGAGGTAGTCTCTTGAAACCACAAAATGGATTGGCAATCTGACAATCTAAGCACTTGTGTCTAATTTTTGCTTTGTTATACTCATTCTAACAAAATTTTCCTACCTAGATACTATTATATACCTCTAAAACAGGGTCTATCTACATTTTAGTAACTATAAGGAACTCCTATGGGTTAGGCTCCATCTGGAAACTATGAAGACTATATCTTAAAAGATAACATATTGATCTTTTCTTCTATATCGTGTTCAGAAGCTGATCCTAAACCATGGCAGCATCACTTTATATAACCATTAACTGAAACTTTAAAATCATAGATGCAGTTTCCCCAAAAGACTACTATGACTACAATTTCTGGAGAACCATACCTTGCTGGTGATAGAAGGTCAACATGACACAATTATAGGATATGATACAATTATATAATGTTTTAATGTAAATAACTTCTAATTACATTTTTACAGTTTGCAAATAGTTAAATGTGACTGCTTCATTGCTACAAATCCCATCCTACATAACACAGTAAATGCCATATTTTTTTATTAGATTTTTATCTTCTAGACTTTATTGCATCCCTAGCATTGTGATGATTCATTTAAATTTAAGTAAAGGGAGACAGTCTCTTGTGGGTTTAGATATATTATGTTATTACTAATTGTTAATAAAATTACACTCTTCATTACTGCATGACTTGAAAAATTGCTGATGACAATACAAATAATATTAATAATATATGTATATATCATATTACATTTATATACATAAACAGCTCAAACAAAGTAGGAACTGCTAGCTAGTCTTTTTGTTAGCTGCGTGATAACAATGCTGAGAGCAAACAATATATTTAAAAAGTTGAAATTACATTTACCTACAATATAGCAGTATTGGATCCATTCTAACACAATGCTTACTGTATTTATCAAGCCTTGTTAACAAAAGTGAATTTTCTAGATTCTGTCTGTTTCTCTTTTTCAAAATTTTTTCTATTATACCTGTCTTCTTCAAATCCATATGCACTATAATCTCAATTGATCAACCTGTGTTGGCCATAACTCACAGAAAAGCCTCCCAGATGAAATTCACAGTATTTTGCAGGAAGTACAAATATGTATCAACTCATCTCATGAACAAGATGGTGATGACTCCTTACAGAAACCTACAACATCCTTCAGCAATAAGTTTCTGAATCGTAAATGAGGTTAGAAAATTGCGCTTAATATTCCAGTGATGCATGCCTAACTAAGTGCTAGATACATTAAACACAAACATCCAGTGTGATATCCTGCATGCACTGTCAGCCCTGCAAACTGATTTAAAGGCCTACAAATCATGATTCATCTTCCTAAACTAAAGTTAGGGAACTTTTGTCAGTGTATAGTGACTTTGTAGACCTCACACACACTGCAAAATGAAATGATATAGCTAAATGAGGAGTGTTTGTGTCAGCAACATCAGAGAACTATAAAACTATATGTGTACGCTTGCCTAGAGTCCACAGACAATCCCAATCCAAGGCAGCTTCCACCAAATGCACCTAGGGATGTGCATTTTTTTACAATTATTATTATTACTTTTATATAAAGCCTAAAGAACTATGCAAATATGCATTATAAGAATTAATGTAGATATTTCTATACAATTCTAAAATAAAGCAGATCTTTTCAACTGTATCATATATTCTAAACCATACCATAATGATTGGAATTTCTGGTTAATCTTCTGATTAACAGAAATGGGACTTTGAATCCAGTATATATACCATAAGAAAAAGGAAAATGTCTGCTTAAAGGAGAACTATAGTGGTTAACCATACTTACCTGATTGATCTAGCAGCAGTACTGCTGCTAGATCAGTATTCATCTAATGATCTTCACTCCAGGATTGTCAGATGAATACATCATTGCTCTGCTCAGATTTGGGTCTATGTAAGTTATGTTGTTCCCTCACATAGACTTGTGGTAAGTATGGTTTACCACTATAGTTCCCTTTTAAGAGGAATTGGCTACAATGTAAATCAGAAATGACCTTAACTAACAGCTGTTTGTAATACAGTAAAAACAGACTGACATCAGACATCACAGCATAAAGAAATGTCCTTTCTAACAACCTCATCATAACTCTAACCTGAAATAACAGCATGCTTCTGTTACTTTCTACTGCACTTCTTTTGTTCCAGCACCTCAAAATCAAAATTTCTAGTGAATGCTAACCAGAACTTGATCTGCATTGAATTTGCAAAATATTGCCAAGGCAAATAGAGAAAACGGGGAACACGCACCTACACTCAAAATTCCCCTGGTATACTTTGATTAAAAGTTAGATCTCATATGGATTAACCCCATGTGCACAAATATACCACCAAACGGATGCAAAAAATGACAGTTTAATATTGCAAAATCACAGATGCATGTATAAACAATACATGGATGTGTTTCCCCATATCAAGAGGATTTAGCTTACATATCACATTTGTGAATCAAGCATATGCAACAGATAAATGAAAAAAACAAAACATGAAATAATAACTAAAAAGTCAAAATAAAAATACACAAAAACAATGAGAAGCTATAATGATACCCTGGGCTTCACATTGTGTTCCCAGTTTTCTCTGTTTATTTTGGCAGGCTTGTTGGATTACCTGCACCCGGCAGCCCTATCACTATACATAGTTCCATCATTTAGGGGGTCATTCCGGTAGCTCCGAATTTTCTGTCCCGAATTCACTTATAGCGAACTCCCATTATAAAGTTGCGACCGCGACAATTCTTCCATTATAAA
>JAKJJM010021112.1:0-10543 GCA_021901965.1 Pipa carvalhoi | reverse complement strand
GGTGACCTAATAACCATGTATAAATATATTAGAGGTCAGTACAGAGATCTCTCCCACAATCTATTTATACCAAGAACTGTAAGTATAACAAGGGGGCATCCTCAGCGTATAGAGGAAAAAAAGTTGCTGCACCAGCATAGAAGGGGGTTATTTATGGTAAGAACAGTGAGGATATGGAACACTTTGACAGAAGAAGTTGTCATGGTTGATTCCATTAAAGGTTTAAAAGGGGTCTGGATGCTTTCCTTGATGACTATTGGTACGAGATAACTGGATTACACGAAGGGCGAAATTTATTAAGCCCGAAAAGACTCGAATGCTTGGATTCAAGTCTTTTCGGGCTTAAGCTTCAGTCTTTCCGACATTCTCGTGGGACGTGATCTTGCAAGATCCTCCCGAGGGAATATCGATTTCCGTATTCTGGAAATCGGGTCTTTCGACCGAAAGGTAGCCATAAGTTCTATGGCTACTAAAAGTTTCAGTTGAAAGACCCAATTTCCAGAATATGGAAATCGATATTCCCACGGGAGGATCTCGCGAGATCCCATCCCACGAGAATGTCGGAAAGACCGATAGCGGTCTTTCCAACTTAAATAAATTTCGCCCTAAAACTGTATAGCAGAGGTAACAATTCAGGATATATTTATCAGAAAGTTAAAGCATATTACATAATTTTGAATATAAAGCTGAAGCTCTCCAAAACAGAAAGCTAACACTGCCTGACCAATTTTTTCCTTAATAGTTATATAGTAATTTGTGTGGTATTAGCCAATCATCATTACTGTTCACATAAGATTGATTTACCATTAAATGTCAAAAATTAGTGATTAGATTGGAAAAAATACAGTCCAAGGTAACTAATTTGGTGCTCAGAATAAGGTGCATATTTCTGAGTGAAGAATATGTTATTACTTGTCAGTGCACATTGCAACAGTAACTGTCTCAGTCTGCACTGAGGGGAAATGAATGCAGCTGATCTCAACACAGGGGTGTACATTCCATATGGCCAAGGTAGGCAACTGCTACTAACCCCATAGGAGAGAAGAACCCAGAGCTGCCCCAACTACTGGAAACAGGTAGTTTCCTGCAAAATTATGGTGTGTTGGGGGTCGTTGTTGATTTTGCATTTGAGGCGCATACTGCTGTATGTCTTAAACTATATACAATGTGGCAACATTTTCATTGGAGGCTGAGGGAAGATATCACTGCCTAGACTCCTAGTTCTAGCTATGGGCACCTTAACACATAACAGACATGAATAAAACCACTCTCTTTATACACATTATTTAGCTTCTTTTAATGGTGACTGAATGAGAACTGAAAATTGAAAACTTTGCTTGGCTGAGAATGTAGTTTAACAATCCTTTATAAAGTTACTTTTTACATTGTGTTTTACTACAATTTGAGAAAACTGCCAAAAACCTCCCAAAAAGTATATGTGCTGTTTGTGCACCATAAATCTAATACATATTACTCAAGAACTGTAATTATATCATGCAGTGCTAGCAATCCTGTACCTCCATTTCCTTCCTTTATTGGTTTTAATCTGTTTATTTGATTAGATGATGGAAGGGCAATATTTAAAAACTAGCAAAAATATAAGAGTAGTTTGTCAGAGGTCTCAGATATAGGTGTTTTTTTAGTCAATTAAGTTGTTTAATTTGACATATTAAAAATAATGGTCTATAAGTGTAAGCAACATGTTTTTCAGGAAGAGAGAGTGATTTAAGATGAGAATTTGCAAGCCTGTGGTTAAATAAATCAGAAAAACACTGCTAAACAACTGATTCAGTTTACTAGCTCATAATATATCAATGGATCCCAAAAGAACTGTAAGTTACCAGAAGATCTTTGCATTCCTAGTTTTCAATAGATTACTACACTTTTCCCAAATCTGTCTCTGTTCACTTGATATTATTTCAGTTAAAAGTTAAAATGGGAATTGTGGGATAGCTACTGGTGACTAATATATGAAAACATGTTTGCTTTCAGATAAATTCAATGATGTTATGTTTCTTATGGTAATTTAAAAGCTTCTTGACAATGTAATTGTGCTGGTAGATGTGGAGGGACAGTTTTACTTAAACTTATTTCTTTTTAAATGTCCGGTCAACTTTAATATTTATTGATACCAGTGCATTTCAGATATATATTTGAATTCCTACTACATACATTTTGTATTTCTTCACACAATTCTGTATCCTGCTTTGTACAATATGTTGCTATTTAATAATTTTGTACAGAGCATGACACTGTGGTGCTATCAAACCTTTTCTGTGTGGAAGGCTGTCTATTTAATTATTTTATTAATTCCAGCATACTAAGATGCTGTTTAAATCTAAGCACTGCAAGTAGCGTGTGACATGTTGTGGGTAGGTTACTTACATCTGAGGCAACCTTGGTGCAGAGCAGCAGAAAAAATTGTAAGTACCAGCTTTGCTTGTGTGTACTGTACCAAACAAAGATAAAGTGATGTGGCTAGCAAGGCTAGTAGCATATTTGGCATCATGTTTACTTATTAAACAATCCGAGCATATATTGAATGAATGCATTAATCTTCTTGCAGCAGGGGCCCTTCAGGTATTGGGAGCCCTGGGCAAATGAGCAGTTTGCACCTCTCTAAAAAATGTTGTTGGCCCCAAATCTCTTCTTGTCTATTGAGCAATGATAAAGTGGATTGCTGTTTTTCTGGGTACTGCATCATCATGCTACTTAGAAAATGGCAGCAGTGAAGACAGAAGCTTAAGAATCATAAGTCAGCTTAAATTTCTACAGTATAATGCCTAGTAGTTTCCAGCATTTTTAAAATTGTCAGATGATAAGCTTTAAGTATAAAAAGGATTATAGTGGTGGTTTAATTTATCTTTAAAGGTGCATTCTACTGAGCAATTAAAGAATTGAAAATATATAAAACCTGAATAAAACAAGGACATTCTCAAACATAGAGAGATTATTTCCAAAAGCATTGCTTGGTAAAGTTAAGAAAGCAATTTACCATGTTTCTTGTAGCTAAGCCATTGGAGGGACAATTTCATTCAGTATGAATTTATAAATGGTATTTTCCATTGTACTTCATTATGACTGCTTCCACTTTTTTTAGAAATAAAATGAGATCTGATCAGGGCCTTTATAGAGGCAGACAAAACAAGTGACAACACAGGTGCCAGGCTATAGGATATGCCACCAGCCTGACCCACTTCTAATTCACTCTACCACTCAGCTGGCTGAACATTGCAAGCAAGAAGTGAGTGTCCCAGGAGAAAAGGGATTTGCTAGTGCCTGTATAAGGTTGATTTGATTTTGTTACCAGTTTAAAACAAAATCTAGATTTGTATTGATTTATTTGTTAGTTTATCTTTGCATGTGTCTTTACTAATTAAAACCATAAAAAAGTCCACCTATTCATTCTCAGTTTTTAGGGCAATGTCAGACAATGTCTTTTGACGTTGATTGACTTCACTGGCGTCCAGTGCCCTGCACAACTTTTGCCGTATGCAATAAACTACAATAAAACACCTCAAACCTACTTTCGTGTGGTAGGCCATTGTTAATTAAAAATCACAAATGCACTTTGACATGGTCACCATTAAAACCAAAGGGTCTTGTTTCTAATTCTTTTGATGCCATGGTCAAAACGAATATTCTGTCATTGCCTCAGTTGAATTTTAGATGATGCATTACATATTCATGATTTTAGGGTAAAAAATTCTGAGCTAAAGTGCAATTGGTGAACATGTAACTAATAATGTGTAATTTTCTTGCACTATTCTTCCATATTACATTCCTCTGTTTATATACAAATGAAATGGAGTATGTTATTATTTTGATGTTGCCATTAATTTAAGCAATTTTGATATGTAATTGTTAGTCATTGGGTACACTCTACTGCCTCATTGGATACCCAAACACATAAATGTTCCTTCTACTGACCAGCAGCATTGCATCTGCTGTGAGCTCAGATGCAGTTTTAATATATTGTACAGGTTGTTGTCTACAGAATTGTGCACATATAGGCAGGTAGGCCAGTGTACAAATATGGACGTTGCTTTGTGTTTATTTATGTGTTGCGCTACCTAACAAATTTGGTGCCTGCATGGCTCCCGCAGGGCTACCAACAGGGGGAGTACAAGGGGTACTGCTATGGGAGGTTCTCCAGCTCAGCAAATAAGGGTGGCCCAAGAAGACATTCAAATGTAGAATTCAGAATATTGTCCAATGAAACTGATGGTCTAAAAGGGCACTGAGCACTGCAGTATAACTGGGAATTTGTCAGTGTAAATGGAGTTGCAAAATTATGTGGGAGGCTCCATTTGTTGGATGGGTGGGGGCTGTGATTTCTCATGGAAGCCCTGGACTCCCGCATGGTTGGAACTGTTGCTAGTGTGAGGAATTTGCATACCCTATGGACGCTACACAACTTTTTCTATGTGAGGGGACATTTATGTTTAGATTCAGCATTTCATGGCTATTTCCTAAGAAAATGACACTGTCTTCATTAAATTTTATGGAGAATTTTGGAAGGCAGCTGCCATAAATAAAAGAGGGGGGGGGGTCACATCTGTCCCCCAGCTGTGCAGTCTTGTTTTACTACTGGCTGCTTTTAGGAACAGGTAGGCCCCAGTGACTACAGAAAGACATGTAAGTAACCAGTAGTTTACTAATATAGACAGGACACATGATGTAAATATCCCCTATCTAATTTTGAGTAGCATGTGAACGATCAGTAAGCAGTCATTTCAGTCGATATCGTTTGCAATGAATTGTGTCGGTTTACAGGTTTAACAACCAAGGGAAAAAACAGAAGCTGGGATGAGCTGTTATACTGGAGTATGTTTAATGCATCTTGGACAATATGTTCGTCTGTGATTCTCCATAGTTTAAAGGATAAACCTGGCCTATGAGAAGCCAGTTTCATAAGGTTGTGTGACTGGTAGGTGTCTTCCCCACCCCCACTTAATATCCAGCGGCTTAGGGACAGTCAGTGGCAAGCTGTCTCAGTGGGGGGCCGGGCAGGTGCCGAGGCGGGATTTCATTTACTGGGCTGTACTTTTCCCTCCAAAGTGGGAGGCAATACAGCACAACTGGGAGGTGTTTCTAAGGATAAGAACACAGGGCCCTCCCCCGGTGGGCGTGACCATGCCGCCCCTACCCATCCTCTTGTCCCGGGAGCTGCCTCTGATCTCAGGAGTCGCCAGAGACCGAATGGAGACAGAAGCGTCCCAGCCCGGACTGTCGCCCCCGGACTCCGCGCACGACCCCTGGTAACTGGCACTAAGTGGCTTCCTTGGTATTTGCCCCGTCTACCGTGGCAACAGCGGCTCCAACGGCCGAGGCAGGAGGGGGGAGGTACCCGAGCATCCCAGGCTGCTCCAAGTGACTAAATCCTTAGTGTGAGGCTGATGGGGCAAGTTTAAAAAGGGACCTTATTGTTACACGGGCTGTGGGCAGAGAGCTCCGTGCCTCAGGGGTGTCCCTTGTATTTGTTACCTGGTGCACGAGGGGTTCTCCCTGTGTGCGTGTGTGGATGTGTGCGTGTGTGAGAGACTGGTGGGAAGGTGATAGTGTGTACGTGTGTCTCACAGAGAGAGAACAGATTGCTGCTGCTACTAGGACACTGGAGTCGCACTAGTCGCGTTAAAGTTTATGTGCTACAGTACATGGGACTGCAGCTTGGTCCCTGACATGCTCTTTTAGCATCACTTCATATTTTTATTATGTTTCTTTTATCAAGCCTCCCCTCTATTAAAAATACATAACCTCTAACCTCTGTTATTTACCAGGCATAATGACAGTATTGGCAGAGTATACCAATATTACATATAGCTGTGAACAATATGTATTCAGAAATTGAAAAAGTTCCTTTTCTTATCTGATCTGTCCTGTAACTGTCATTTTATTAGTGCCAGAAATCTGTAGGCAGTGATGTTTAATTATGTACAAGGGGAAGCAATTTCTTGTTACATTGCTATGAAGTTATGCTGTTGGATACCAGAAATTTACTTTGCATGTAATCAGCAATATATTTAGTTTTCACTGTACATAATATCAGACATATAATATGTAAACAGATCTGTTTCCACTCATTATGATGGTTGTTATTTATGGTTACTTTTTATATCTGTTTTGTTGTGTGTCTTAAGAGCCTGTAGCTCTCCAGCTAGTGCTGAACTACAACTCCACCCCCAACACCTAAGCTTTACGGAAGATGATGGGAGTTGTAGTTTATCAGCTGTTACTACAGTGCAAGATGGACATCCCTGTTTGCAGCATATTGTTGCTTTTTGCTAGACTATGAACAGCTTGTTGATCTGATGTCTAAAAGTAGAACATACTGAGTAATTACTGACCCCTTTTGAATGTGCATTTGGAACAATATGTAATTTCTCATAGATGAGTAAAAATCTGTTCACACTGATAATACATCAAACCGCAGAATCAGGAATCTCTAAGGCCTTTTACTTATGATAAAATCATTGTGTTGGACATCAATCTAAAAGAAAATGTCAATCGTAGGTGAAAAATAGATAATTTTCAGATCAGTTCTACCAAACTATTCTCTCTTTTAACGATAGCAATCTTTTTTTTCATAGCTTAAGTGATTTAAACTAATTTTTGTAAGGTGCGGTGCCGGCTGTACCATTTTTGTCGTATCACAATTTGTATGTGCTATTATTACATTTTACTTTATGATTTTGTATATTTAAGTAGTGTCTTACAAAATGTTATATTAAATTATGGGCTCCACATAAAAAGAATTCCAAATAAAAATGTTAAAAACTCATTTAAGTGTCATTTAATGATAAAAAGACAAAATATTTTTGTAAGATTATACAGTACACATGATAAAAGAAAGTGGACTTTTAATTTAATTTCAGAAACTAACACACGAGAGATAAATCAGCAGAAGTAAGTGCCTTTCTCACAGGAGCTTGTAAACAAGTGGTGAGATTCTCTGTATGTATTTTTCTAACTAGGTAGGATCCTAGCTTACAGTTTCTAAGTAGGGACTCTTTAGATGGCCACAATCAATATCATTTTTTTAATGATCTGATATTAATACTCAGCCACTTATGTTATCAATTAATGGCAGTCCGCACCTAGGCTTTAAAACAATATAAACATAAAGTGGCCATTCACCACAGGAAAACAAGGTATATGCATGTAACATGTTGGGAGATGTCAGTGGTCATGCTGAGGGAAACCCTTCAGAAATGGGGTAAGTTGTAAAAAAAATTACTTAGAATCTACTTAATCAGAATATTTTTTTACATTTTGCATTCAGTGCAATGCCTGTTGTAACTCATTGCAAGAAATTTGTATGATATTTACCCAATATAGAATAGAACAGTTACCCTGCTTCTCTTATGCGTTATCCTTAGTTATGTAGTTTTTTAATTGTGTTCTTGTGTACTTCCATTATGACCTAATAACAAGTAGGTGCATGGGATCTTTACAAAGGGTACTTTTGCATAGGAACATATTATTTTTCAGTTTACACCTGTTCATTATTTGTTTTTCTTAATTTTGCAGCAAAATGTTCATTGGGGGACTGAGTTGGCAGACAACACAAGGTTCGTACACTCATCTGAATACATGATTTAGTATGTGTGTTTGTATATTGTTTAATTTAGGTTCTCCATTTTGGATCTATTTTTATGTTTATCATTTCACCTCCTTAATAGTTTTTTTTAAATCTTTTTTCCCTCTCAATGTTATACTGTGACTACCTATTCAATTGGTTTGTAATCAAAAACCCTTTTATTTGTAGAGGGCCTTCGGGAATATTTCAGTCATTTTGGGGATGTAAAAGAGTGTCTAGTCATGAGAGATCCACTGACCAAAAGATCCAGGTAAAATGTTTAAGTTCCTCCAGATTTTGCTTTTCTAAATGTTCCGTTGAAAGACAAAGTGTCCTTTACTCAAAGCTCACCCTGTTCTTTTTCAAAGGGGTTTTGGATTTGTTACTTTCATGGACCAAGCTGGAGTGGACAAAGTTTTGGCTCAATCTCGACATGAGCTGGACTCTAAAACGGTATTTACCATTGCTTTTGTGTGATTTGTGATGTATAGGGTGTGTCAGTCAATTAATTGCTATACTATTGGGTCAGATTTTTGATTGTTTTATTTGGTTCTTTAGATATGTTGAAAGTAGTTGTGTTGACTTGTTTATTTTATGTCTTTTGTATGCAAGTTAACAGGCTTCAGAATCTTACCATAGTACAAATATAGAGGATAGCAACAGATTATTCTGGTTTCCTGCATACAATGTCTCTTTATATTAAAAGCACACAGCATCATTTACATAACGAATAAACACTATTTTCTGTCTGAAAACCAATGTTGCAGGACTGACTGGGATAATCATTAGGCAACTTTATTGCTTCATAATTCATGAACTAATAATTTACCTAAACTTAGTGTTTGTTGGAAGGCTTAATAAACAAAAAAACAAATATTCGCTGAAACAATACTTATGGCAGTTCTGTGGAACCTCGTTATTGTTTGAATAATTTCAAGTAGCTGTATGATTGAAACATTTATGAGATGTAACCTATATGCTTCATAGTATCGGCAGTGACAGTGACCATTTCTATAGTGATGACAATTTTTTGATAATGTGGACTACCCCAAGTGGAGTGTTGAGTGTATTTCTTAATTCTGACCTGTCTGATTGTTTCTATGAAGTAAGATATAAATGACAAAAAAAAAATCACAATAACAGTCATGTAAAAAAAGAGATTTTACTTTTTATAATTTAAATTCACTTATAAAAGGGTTAATACACTATAATTAACATTTATTAGTCAAATTTGCATGGAAAACAGATCAAAATCTGTAATCACGGTATGCTGTATGAATGCAGTGAATTTTTTTTAGTTGTAAAGCAGAAGTGAACTAACTTGAGACGCTGAGTTCATGATAAATATATCCCAGAATCCTCAGCCAAATGGGAAATTATATGCTGTATGGTATTATTAAGTTGGTTTTAGTTCCAAAGAACTAATCTGGGCGCTAATATATTTTTCTGCTATTATTTTTTTCATCAGACCATTGGGGTAAGGGTGAATTACCCCCCTCTTTTATGGTTAAATTGGCAGTTGTTTGCTTTTTCGAACTCAGCGTATAGAGGGTTTTTTCAAAGTGCAAAAGCTATGGACTTGTCTTCGAGCCTTATCAAGTTAGGGAACATGTTAAATAAATTAACATATCTTGATTTGTATATTTTGAAACCAGCTACAATACAAATGATTGCAATACAGAAAAAAATGCTTTGTTATTAATTGCTTTTTATGAGATAAATCATATTTGCTGATGTCAGAGATGGCAGTGCCTCACCATGTCAAAAAATGGCCATAACGTAGTGGTTTATTGTGTATAAATGCTGTGTTTTCACCAACAAGTTTGATATTATTTCAGGTTTCATTAAGTTTTTTCATAGGAAGTTTTGAAAAGTTTGTGCCCATCTAATGAACACAAAGGGGGCTGCTTCATGTAATAAGCTCTTTAACTTAGGCAAGTTCAATTGAATCCACTCTAGAAATTCAAGTCCCTCATAGAGGATACTTGGAAATGTATAGAACAATAGCTGGATGGCTGCAAGTTGCATATTCTCGACCTACTTTGTGAAATTCAGTTTTAAAATCAAGTAAACGGAAGCCATTGTGATTAGGAAATTAACTGTTAGAGATGTATGAATTTAAGTGCAATGTTAGAATACCGTGCAGAACATGCAACTGTAATGGCTCAAATTGTTAATTAAAAAGTGATCTACTGTATTTAGGGTTTTGCTATTAAAAGGTGGTTAGGGGATTTTCATAGTTTTTAAAACTCTTGTGGATAGCTTTTGCAGCTTAGTAGGTTAGTGAAAAAAACATCTGAGAATACTTAACTCTACCTTGGTAGAGTCCTCACCTTGGAGTGTTAATATTCTTCTGATCTTTAGATCCTGAAAAGACACCCACTTTAACACACACATGAATTGTTTACACAGGTACCAGATTATGTCACCATTTAACCTATTCAATAAAATAATTATAAATATTCCACTAAGTAGAGTGAGGGAATAATAAGTTACTGATACTGAAATTGTGTATCAGCAGTACACATGAATAATATGACTTTGGAATACGTGACCATACGAAGTTATTTGTGTTAAAAACCTGCATTATGCCGTCAAACCTCAAGATTTCTAGATATGCTACAATCCAGAGGCTCCCATACCTTTGCTGGCTTAAAAACCTTTTCATGTATTGAATTCTAGACTTCTGATCAAACCATTCAATCTATGATCCAGTCACTTTAGAGCTGTTACTTTAATTAAACAATCTAGCTATGGTAAGTTTTTGACTCCTACCCGATATATGTGGTCATTTAATTGCTCGCTATTGTTCCTTTATCTCATATAGGCATTATCAAATAGCCGTTCATTCAGCTCTTGTTCTAAGCCAGGGGTTCTCAACCTGTGGGTCGGGACCCCATTGGGGGTCGAATGACGATTTGCCAGGGGTCGCCTAAGACCATTGGAAATATAGGGTTTGAATGG
>JAKJJM010021106.1:0-11148 GCA_021901965.1 Pipa carvalhoi | reverse complement strand
CAATCTGCTTCACATGAAACATCTAATGGGGGGAAACACTTCTCACTAAGGTATAGTACTGCATATGTAAAGATGTAATCTGACTATAGTTCTCCTTTAAATCAGTGATTTGTATTATCTGAGAGGACTGTCAGCCAGAATAATTTTCTTCTATGACTGATTGATATGGTTCTGTGAAAGAAAAACTGAAAACATTAAGATAATATTAAATGTAAAATACAAAAATGAAGCAAGCAAAAAACACAATTGCAATAATTATTTATTTTAAATATACTGCCGTTGCAGATCTTCATATACTTATTACAGTTCTCTGTAAGGTGTTGTAGTCCCTAGAAAGGCGCAATGCTGAGAACTGTACATGATCATAAAACATAAAAACCTAAAGTAATCTACTTCTGCATTTTTCTGAAACCTTTTCTTCTCTTATAGACTGGACTGGGTACAAGTCAGCCCATTTCAACTGATGGAAAATTTTCCTTTTGAAATTGGATTACAGTTTTCATCAGTGTGAAACTGCAAGATGACTAATCAGTTAGATACACTTCTCAAAACAAACAATTTTTTTTGGACAAAAAAGTCCTGTAATAGCAAAACTCAGACTGGCAGGACAATTAACAAAGTCTTCAGCTATATTCATATCTGCTGTGATAAATGTGGTTCACTCTTGTTTTTCATTTCCTACAGTAATCATTTTTCAAAACCCTCTAATGCATCCCATTTAGTATTAGATAATTTTGTTATAGGAGATCAGATTTATATTTTCATACAGATATGCAAAGTATTATATAGTATACATGCATATGAGAGTTTGATGTGACCCCTTTTCATATTAACATTTTTGTCATATATTTAAATTACATTATATTTGTTTTACTAACAATTATCTTTCTTTCACACTTAAATAACAGATTAATTAGTAAAAATAAATAATGCCCAAACACAAAAATATGACTATAAAGATTAAAAACCTTTAGAAAATTCAGTGCATTCTCTATAAATGAATATTGCTCTTACTCAATTTCTAATTCATTGATTGGTAGACTTTATATTTTATTACATTAAGAATGATAAAGTCTGATTTTACTTCATTGTTGCAAAGAGGATAAAAGTCTAACTAAAACTCTTTAGCACAGCACACATTTGCATATTTTAATAACAGATACAGTCATCTCTGTTATTTCTCTCGATTTGACCTATATTTCAACTTTTAAAGAAAATTCAGTTTTGTAACTTAGGAAATAAAAACTTACATCAGGTCAGTGAGGCAAAATTATAAGAATGTTTTAGTTTTAATATGAGGTAGTAATTTGAAAAATGTAATATGTTTTAAGAGAATAGTAATGAAATACTAGATTGTAAAAAAGACAAATCTTAACATGAACATATGTTTGGTGAAAATTCTCCCACAAATGTCCTTGAAAAAATACATTCTATGACTTATGACAAATTAAGATAAATTATGGTTGAAATGTATAATTTTAAAAGTATATCATAATTAACTATTTTGGACATCATTAAAAATTATTTTACTAATCTGTAACTTTCTAAAGGTGTTTCTAAAAAAACTAAATGACTTACAAGATGGCTGCAAAAATATACACAATTGTAGTTGTGTGACATGGTCTAACATATTTGATCATCATGTTTTGAATGCACCTCCTATTGTTAATACAGAATTTGAAAGTAGACAATACATTGTGATCTAAAATCAGACAGAAAACTTAGAGTTCTCCTTTAGATAGTATCTAAAATTGTTTTAGTAAGTACCAGAACCCCAGTTTTTTTATATTTATTTAAGCAGTAATTAATGAAATATTGGTATCAAAAGTAGATAGATCAAGATCACTGGCCTAGAGATAAAGATCCCCCAGGATTATTTGATGGGTAAAGCCTTTAATATAGTGTCTTTATCCAATGAAAAGTAAATGGATTTGTACCCTATTATAGAGTCTGGGGCCTAACCACATGTCGTCTTGTTTTGGCATACATGTTAGAGAATGCATGATTCTTTCTATACATTCTTTATAACACTGGGCTTTTGGGGGTTTCCAAAAAATATAATATATGGAAGATATCTTCATCACAAAATGTTAATGACATAGCAGTCCAGAGGAGCAAAACATAAATTAATTGGTAATAGTTGAGAGTGATTAGTTTGGAAAGCTACCCAAACAAATCTTACCCACCTGCCAACATAACCAAGGATCCTGCTTCAATATGCCACATGAATATAAATATTCTACATTGTGATATTTATATGGAGTACACATTCTAGCTATGACAAGCTTCAGATTCATTTGAAAGATTAGTTTTTACCTTGATGTTTGTGCACACTACACTGCTTTATAATTAATTTCTATGTCTGTATCTTGGAATTATCACTGGCAGATGTTTACATCTTTACCAAGACATTTTGATTATAACTGACTATTATTCAATAAAGAAGATACAGCCAACAGCGATGCTTGTATTTGCAGATCCCCTTGTAGCATAATGATGGATGTGATTTGTAGATACATAACTTAAAAATAAACAAAATAAACCATGCATCCCTTCATACCTGGCCCAGATACACATTCAGACCTGCTGCACTTTGAACTCCCTGTAAATAAAAAAAACTGATGCTTCTCTTTCTAGCAGTGTTTATTTGAATGGAAACATCTAGGGGGACACTGCATTTGCTGCTGCTTCCAAAATATGTTGGCTACGGTGTTTTCAGAAGAGAGTGAATAGTATCAGCATGTTCTTTTGCTAGTGCTTTGCATACTAATGAATGCAACCAGCTAGAGAAACCTCTGTGATTTACATTGCGTTAAAACCATAGCAGTCACACAGGTAAAGGATATAAAATAAACATACCATAACTGTAGTTGGGTACATTTCTGTGCTAAGAGTGTTGCACCTTGCTGTTATTGGTGGCCCCAGCAAAAATTAGAATGGATTAATTAGCAAGTGTAATGGAGTATTTTATGGTATTTGAAATGAAAATGCTTGTAAGTTTTACCAGTGGATTGGTATCTTTTTATAGGCATGCTATCGCCATTATTTCTGAACATCAGTTTGGTTACAAGTAGAACAAAAATAGATACCAAAATGTATCCACTACATTTTATTTCATCATTCTGGGGCCATTGGTGTTCAGGTGTATATTTTATAACACAGAAGAATTTGTTATTGGCATGACCGTAAACATATAAAAAAGTAAGCATTTATTTTAATTGATAATTTCTTTCCTGTGCCGGCAGTGACAATTCATCTCATTTTTCTGAATGTTCTGTACCATTGTCATGCTTTCCTAATTTTGTTACAAGGTTAATAAAATGGGCAACCAATATTTCCTTATGAGGTACAAAACTTTTCATGTATATAATTGACAATCACCTGTGAATATGGTGATCAATCAGTATTATATCAACCAAAGATGTTTCAGAGGACTCTCAGCATAGGTACAAGGTTAAATGATCACTGCAATGAACAGCAAAATGTCATACTATACAACAGAGGATGAAAGCTGAACATGTCTTTCAGGTGCCCTTAGCAGCAAATAGTTTAATTATTCAGACTGCATAGAACAGGCATTACCAATAATTTTGTCACATAATATTTTTGATGCCTTGCAAAGTTACTGAAGTTAAGTAACCTCATGAAGTGTGATGTATGAAATGTGACTAAAATCCAGAATATCTGGTTTCATATACAGAGAAAGCAGGATGTTATTATGTAAGGAAGAAGAGGAAACATGTATTAGTAATCTGTCCAAGATCAGAAAATAATTCAGAACCAGTTGGAGGGTAGAACTTACTGTTAGCTGAATATAGAAAAAGAGAAAGATGTATATGTAATTATAAAACACATATGATGTTTATTTACTTCCTTGTCATTTTTACCCTTCAGCATAGCAAACAAAATGGTAAGTGATAATAATACATATGTATTATATATCAGATGTACAGCAATAAATCTGTTCTTTTTTAATCAGAATGTGCAACAAAAGAAATCTAAAACCTTTAACTCTTTATTCTAAATCAAAAGTCAGAAATCCAAAAAAAATCCAAGTTGTCAGTCTGTGAATAGAAATTAAAATAAAGTAGATTCAGTTTAAAACTATTGTCACATGCAGGAGGTCAAAACAATGGCACAGAATTATTACCCTAAGGTAATAGATTGGAGGGATTCCGAGTGTGGTTTAATATTTTTTTCATTAGTTCTAAAAGAATCATGGGTAAATTAGAAACTATTTTGATAAAATCACCCATCTATCACCCATCTTTTATCATAGCTTTGCCCTATTCCAAAGATAAATATTTCATTTATGTTCTACTGTATATTATAAATACAGTGGCTATGTGGCCCTCTAAGAACTGGGGACACTTTGTGACTATTTACAAAAATAAAAAGTTTGTGTTTTAAAACTGTTTTTAATGCTTTTAAATAGTTTTAACCTGATTTTGCAAGTTACACTTCACTTTCCCATAGGAAATAACTATATATTCCAGGTTAATGAACAGTTTTTAGTAAAACAAAATAACTTTAGGATAAGAAACACTAGGGGGCCTATTTACTAAAGTCAAAAAACCATATTCGCTGGTTTTTTTTAACTTTTTTACCTGTTTTTGCCAGTTTCACATGTTTTTCACTGCTATCACAATTTACTAAGCCGTTTCCAACTTTTTTTTACTGATACAACAAAATGGCACTGTATAGGTTGTAGTTCATTGTTCTATGGAAATATATACATTTAAAAAAAAATCCATTAAAAAATCTTTGGGGGATATTTAAGCACACAATAGAAAATATGATTAGACTTAATCTATGTATATTTATATATATATATGTATATAGATTTGGGATTTCTTATAATATGTACTTCAGTCTTCACTCTTCACTGGAGTTCCTCTAAAATTGATTATCAGATCTATCTTCAAGAGGTGGTTCAAACTGTTATCCCTTTACTTATAGCAATTTTGAATTATATGTTTTGATCCTTGATAACTGTATATTACCAGAGGCAGGTGTATTTTTCTAACTCTAGCTGTTACAATAATAGAAAATGTGTTCCACTAAGATACTTTATTGTTACATAGCATAGCAATTGTAAATGGAAATCATATGTCTTTTGACTTTATAATACCAAAAAAGGAAAGTTTAATTTTCAGTTTAGAGTGCGTACTACTGAATAACAATCATAAAGCAATATAAAGGGCAAAAATATTGTGGAAATATTAAGCTCACAGATATGTAAAAAAGTATGAAATAAAAATAATTACATTGCTTTAGCTCTACATAGGATATTGAAATATTAATCTAGATTTTAATAATCATGATTCCTACAGCATTATGTTTAGGACTTTAGAAACAAAATAGATCAGAAACATCCATACAGATACTGGAAATTTATTAAAGTTTACTCTCAACCTTGGTTCCAGCACGGCATGTTTACAGGCATCATGAAATCTACAAAAAAAACACAATACTGTCCTTAATACGTGTACTGGACTCCCCTGAAGGGACTTAGTTTGCATGTCTTGTTCATAGCAGATGGCATAGGAATTGCAGAAGAACTATAAAGAAGAGCATAAACACTTCAATTTAATGTCCAATGTCCTTCCTTTTTGCTTTTAAAATAAGTGTGGCATCTCAAATCTGTGTAAGTATGTTGATTTCAGAACCACTCCTCAAGCTTCTATATAGACTGTAAGGTCGGAAATGCAGAAATACATTAAAAGAATTCCCATCAATCATTATAGACTGTAAATGGGGGGAAAAAGTAAAGGACTCTATTCTACACTTTTATTAGAGGTTTATATTTTAATTTTTACAAGTCAATCACATTTAAAGGGTCAAATATTACTTCTGGGTTTTGCATTATTTTAACTCCATAGGCTTGTGATGATTTAATTGCAGGTATGGTAGGGACATTTTTTGATAGGCCACTTTATTGGTGGAAATTGGGTCTAACTACATGGTTACACTGCAACCACACTCCTCTTGTGCTTTGGTAAAGGATATTAATATACATAAGCATGTAGATTTTTCTCATTTAGAAATTAGGTGGATAGCACCTCCTAAGTAACAGCAGAAAAGTATATAACCCTTGTAAAGAAAATATACAAGAGTTAAAACAAACGTGAAAAATTTTCAGTCTATAAAATAAAATTAAAACAAATTCTTGGTATTATTTTTGTCCTTTAGAAAATATATTTAGGGCTGCTAAGCAACATTCAACAGTGTTTCTAGGAAGAGGTTTAATGGCACTTTAAAGTGCCAAGACCTCAGAGGGGAACCAAGCTCAACCTGTGATTACTTAGATGCTTGATAGTAGTCTCGTACTCTGCAATTTTACTTGTGTAACAATAGCATTTTCTATACCCTAACATACAATTTAAACATTTGCTTGATATTAAAATAGATAATAAGCAGATAAATTTTAAATCAAGCAAATTTAAAATCTATTTTAAGATGTTAAACCTTTTTCACAGTGCACATTTTTAATCATAAACCAACACAAACTAAACCAAGCATGAAATTGTGCTTATTCATGTATCTTTATTACTAAATACCAAACTCCAATGAATAATTTTTAGAGCAAGCACAATTAATGCACTATTTTTAAGACTGATATGCCTAGACTTTTGATCTAATTTTTCTGGCACAAATTTAAAACTCTATTTTTCCATCTACTTCTGCTCATTCAACATTAAATATTTTTAAAGTTTTGGAATATTAATATTGTACTTTAATTTTGTCTGATCATTCATAACAATCTTGAAGTGAATAATCATGTTTCATGCTGTTTTTTAATTATTCATGTTCTATTATTGAAACATTTTAGTCATTTATTTGCCACTTTCTCATTGGGAAATAAATTATTTCTGTAATATAAATCATTTGCTAGTGGTTTTTGGATGTATATTACTTAAAAAATCCCCTCTTACATACTTACTTTTCAGCTAATCAATTTACCACTTTAAATGAGGAAATTGACAAATAGGCTTAATAATAATAAAGAAAACACACAAAAAAGGCAAAAACAACACTTGGGTGGCCACTCTTATAGAACAAAATATTTTTTTTAGAAATTGAAAGAGTCTCATTGACTAAAGTCCAAATTCACCTGTTGAATTCACTTCACTACAGCTCAAGTCGCATCAACAAAATAGACGGAAATTCTCTTCTTAGTATTGACTAAGTGGAGAATACACTGTCGGATGCATAGTGTGGCATAGTCAGACAGATAGAAGTAGGATGAGAAGTCATGCGGAGTGAAGTCAACTCAACAAGTGAAGGGCAGTGATGGCAGTCTCACTATATCCCACTAACTGTATTCTGTGAATATTCTATCTATTTCTGTTACCTTGTACCTAGGTAATGTTATTACTTAGTTGCAGTCGCTATTGTCACTTTTGAATGAAGAATCACCTTACGGAACACTGAAGCCCTGCCATCAACTCACCAATTCACTGGTCTTAAATGGCAAAGTCAAATGGGTGTAATGGAGCTGTACACCTAGTTACATTCACACCTTTGCACCACTTCGCATTTTAGTCAATAGTCAAATTACCTTTGCACATGCACGCAAAATGATGTGAAGATCTCCATAAGTTCACGACTCACATAGTTGCCCAAATTGCCATTTCCCAGAGTTTGCTCAATAAACGAACATGGGGAAGTGGACAATAGACACAAATTCCCACCTCTATAGGATTATTCAGACTTTAGCCAATGAGGCTTAAAGTCTGTCAGCTGGGACAAATATAAACTGCAGCAGAAGATGTGGATGGGAGAGGAGGAGCTTCTGTAATTAAGTGGCTATAGTCCAAAAAAGGTTGAAAACGATTCAAAAATAGAGTAGTTATATACTGTTTATGGCAAATTATTTATTTATCAATGACAGACAAGAACTTATTGGAGACTAATATTTTACTGTAATTCAAATGCTCATTGAGTAATATTAATTTTAATTTAATAAAATTTTGCCTTTTATTATGTTACATAGTTATACTGTCATTAAGTTTAAAAAGAAAAATAAATAGATTCATCTAATTTAACCGGATAAGTAAATAACTCTTAGTTTACTATTAAACCCATTTAAAGCTTAGATTAAATTTGTTTTAAAATGAAAAAACTTTCTGACCCCTAGAGGCAATTAATGTTGTTAAATACTATAAATATATTTTAGAGATTATACTAGAAGAAATTCCTGTGAAAGACTGTGCGTCAGTTTCACAACCTTTGCAGAAAAAACCCTATTCACAAATGTATATAAAAACTTTCTCTCTCCATATGTCTTTTACATTGTTCTGAATGTGAACAGCTCATCAAAACTATTCTCATAAAGACCAGTTATATATTTAAAAAAATCTTTGTCTCTCCTAATAACTGAGGTCCTCCATTCCTGTTAACATTTTCTTCGAACCCAAGTTATCCATTTTATTTAAAGTTGCCAAGAACTGCACTATATTTTCTATGTAAGTCTTTATTTAATTGTTCAATCCATTTCTTTTGAATTAGTCCAAAATCTAATACAATAAAGTACCTTGCTATCTGTAAAAGCTGCATACTGGCATTGCTAGTATTTAGTCTAGAGTCCACCTTCAGTTTTTTATAATACAGTTTATACAGTTTATAGTGGCAGCTAATTTGTACCCTACACAGTGCTTTTTTTGTACCGGTATATTTACCGGTACAGAAGCGCAGCGGGGGGGGGGTGCGGGCGGTTAGTGTACGAGCGGGGGGGAGCGCTAGCGGAGTTGTCGGAGGCTGCCGCTCTCCTACCAGCTCAGCTCACCCCCAACCCAGCTGCACTAGGGACTCTTAATGCCGCCCCCTCCGCTGCTGGCCGGTACGCCATTCTGATTTTCCGGACAGTACCGCCGCAAAAAAATCCCTGACCCTACATATGCATAATTTTTTATTTGTTTACATTATATCTCATTTGCAATGTAATTCCTAATCAGCATCTCATGGTCAGTAATGTACCTTGCCAATTTCCTTTTATGACTGATGTGTGTAGATCATTTATTCCTGGGGCCTTTCCACATTTATTTTGTCTAACCTTATTTTGATCATATCTACACAATAGTTACTGTGGATCATCTGTAATTATATTAATGCAATTATTATTAGAGGATAACCTCTGTTATTTGCTGTGTTGTGTACACAGATATGAGAAAGGCATGTAATTAGCTTCCCTTTTAATTTTCCTTCTTGAGTAATACATAGTTTACATTTTTAGATGACCAGTCCTAGGGAAATAATAGTAAAAGTCAAATTTTTTTTCTTCAGTTGGTAAAAGTGGTGAAAGATCAGAAATAAACAGATACCATTGATTTTGCTGATTTATAAAGCCATTTTGTCAATTTTTTCCCCCAAACGTCTTCACCTGATTTAGGCAAGTGCAAGCCCATAATTCTGTATAGGGTCGGTTTAGTAATTTTCCCACACTTTTTTCTTGCATTGAAAAATACTGTCAATAATATCAGTATGTAATAGAGGGGGAATTGCACTGAAAACACTGCAAAGTGTGCTGATTTCAACGGATCAATATTCATTGATTTTGATGATTTTTTATAATTCAGCAGAATTGAAAAGATCAATGTTGAAAAGCAGCAAAATAAAACAAAGGGACTGTAATGAACTTTATAAATTTCACCCCTAGTCTTTATAACATTTTTTGCATTTCAATATTTTTTGGGATATAAAAAAGTATTTTCTTTAGTTACAATAATGATAGCTATAAGAGTAACTTATAGTTCTATGTTTTGCCAAAAAAGAAATACAAATGATATCACAATTCCATTCCACAAAATTTACATGGGAGTAGGAAAGCAGGAAGAAGATTTTTGCAATGTTACACTGAAGAGACTGCATTAAAATGTATTAATTTATTGTACACCTTGAGCTATGTCAAAAACGACCCTCTAAGTATTACTAAACTACAATGATCAGCAACCAGTATGTGCTAGAAAATGCTAAAAGCTGTCGTTATACAAAACTTGAAGGTTTAGAGGTGGATATCCCTCTACAGTACTTCACTGTTTCATATCATCTTATGGCTTATGCCTTTGTATGAGCAAACAAGAACATGTTTTATTGCTCTCTGAGGAATCTAGCAGTCACTGTTATTTGTCTTTTCCTTTGTCATCTGGATATTTTTAAGGATTTAAAAAAAAATGAAAAAAGGAATTTAACAATGTGGTCATTCCAGAAACGGTAGAATATTAAATATAAAATTTGCACCTTTAATGGATATTTTTTTTAACTGTGTGATTATATTTCCTAGATGCAGAATTTAGAAGAATAATGTAAAGGTAGAATGTGCACTTACAGGTCACATAGAGTAATTAGAGTATATCAAAAAGAATGCCCAATCCCTAGTGATTCTTTCATGTTAATTAAATAAGGGCTTTCATGGGACAGCTCAAATATTTACTTTAACAGGAGCTACTTCCCCAGTCTTGGCAGAACAAATGAAAGAAAAACATACTTATATGTTTGATCAAGCATGATTTATATTAATGTTCTCTTTAAGAATTTGCCGGACACTATTATTTTGTGTTTAAAAAAGACTTTAAAGTTTTCTTTGAGAGTAAAATGCCAATAAAAAGAGGTTTGCCATTTTTAAAGCTAAACGTCAAAATTTTACCATTATTGTAATTATTTTTCCAGAAAAAGGACCAGTAACCCCAGGAAAATAAAAAAATTGAAGTGGCATTGCAGTTATTACTACATAGTACTGTAAACAGTTTTATCTTGGAAGTTGAGTTCCTGAATCAAATTTTTTCAGTTTGCTTCTGTTCCTTGTGGTTGCAGCATTTTTTCCCCTTTATCTACTAAGTAAACAACCCCCTAGCCTTATTGTTTCTTTGAAATTTTAGATAATACATATTCGTAAAGTGTCCCAGGAAGCCCAATTTGTCAGCAACCATCAGAGGAAGAGACAACACAAATTCAGGAGGTCAACTTCATAGATGACATTTTTACAGTAGCTGCATAGGAATAACTACCATGCAAAGCCAAATAGGAGATACTATTTAAAATGGTAAATATTAGAGTTGGTCGAACAGTAAAAGGTTCGGGTTCGGGAAAATTTCCGAACTTAGTGAAGTTCGGTTCGGCGTTCGTGCCGAACCCGAACCCGAACGCCGA
>JAKJJM010021095.1:0-11989 GCA_021901965.1 Pipa carvalhoi | reverse complement strand
CTCTACTCTCTCTCCCAGTATGACAGTGGGATTGTGGGTATTTCTCTCTCCCAGTATGACAGTGGGATTGTGGGTATTTCTCTCAGTGAAGAAGAGACCTGAGTAGTGTGGAAAGCTTGTATTTACCATCTATTCAGTTACCAATAAAAGGTATTACCCATACTCTACTTGTCTCTGCTTATATCTATGGCTAACATGATGCTACACTCTAAAGCTACATACTAAGACATTATGCAATTGATCCAAGTCCCATTGTTTTCTATGGATGTTGGCATGAAGTATAAACAGAAAGTGTGCCCTAAAGCCAGACTTGTAAAGTCAAATAGTTAAATATCTTACTTTTGATACAAAATTTAGAATTTTTTGGAAGCACAGACTGTATATATGGTAACTATAAATGCATTTGACTCACTTTCAGTTTTCGGTGTTGCCGTTCTTTTAAGACAAATAAGTGCAGCATTTGAGTAACCCAAATTGTCTATAATTTTTCTTTAAAAGGGTAAAAAAAATGAAAACATATTTTTACAAACAAAGGGGATATTTTATAATTTTAATATTATATTCTAAACATTTTCGTTTCTTTTCCAAACCTTAAAAATTAGAAATCCATGTGCTGTTTCAGTAAGATGAAGTAGAAGCAATTTTCCGTTGACACCAGTAACTTTATGATTTCAAAGTGATCTCCTGCTGTCTTTTATAAAGGCTTTACTATAGGAGAACAGGAGTTCCAGAGCTGTTTTCATTATAAATGAGTCCCTGACTTCAAATGTGAACATTTAACAAAAAAACAAAAGTAGTTCAAGCAAGGCTTTATATAATGGCAGACTGTACAGTATGTACGCTGTAGCGGATTGTACACGCGTTTCACTTTTTTCCTTCCTGTTTTCAAAAGAATAGGCTGAGGATCTAAGGCTGTGAATCAATTTAAATCCTTTGACTTCTTTAAACATGACTTTTTACTACAAAAACGGAGAGGAGCAATGCTTTCATCAGTGGAGAGGTAGCATTAGTCTATAACAAAGGTCTCGGGGGTTTATTTATCAAGGCTAGAACAGTCACTTAATGGTAAGAATTTGCATCAGCGCTTCCCGATCTTCGCATGTTCAGTAAATTCTGCGATATGATAAATTTGGGACCAGTTCGGATGCTTACGAAGGTTGCAAACGTATAGAGTTCTTCATCAGTAATTTATCTATTCATCAAGCGCTGGAGTCTGTGTCGAATTAGCGTATTCAGTAAGATGTACTGTGTCGAATTTGATAGTTTTACCTCTTCTGTTCAAATTGGCGAAATATTGAGTTGATGGCAGGGCTCCTACTTTCTGGCTGATTATGCCGCACTATGCAATAAGCCGCGTTCAGCGCTGTCAGTTGAAGTAGAGACTTTGCTACTATTGGAGAGTAACAGCCAGAAGCGACGAGAATTCACTTGAACACTCAAAATCTCACTTTTTGAACAAGCTCCTTCCTTGTTTGCAATGAATGCTGTTCAGCAATAGCAGAAGACCACTGGGTTAGCTTTCCCTAATATAATAAAAAATTAAAAACCTACAACTAAATAAACTTGGAAGAATTGTTAATTACTTTTTGGTTAATGAACCCTGGTGTAAATTGTAAGGATGTATTTTATCCACACGGATAGAGAAATCAAAGAAGGTAGAATGCCAAAGGATGAATTTTATGGATTACCGGACTAGCTGTTGAATTTTAATATCATTTCTATTTACTAGTATGAGCGGTTCAGATATGTATGAATTTGAGCAATTCTGGCATTGCTGATTCAAGGCAGATTTGAATCAAGCAATAATAGACCAATCAAACCAAATAATAACTATGCACAATGTCAAAAATTAGGCCTCATTTTTAATATGAACATCACTGAAATTCAAAAATTCAAATAAAAAAATAACAGGAAATTTTACTGAATTTCAAAGGTTAAAATTGAAAGTTGAAATATTAGAGTAGAAATGTATCTTTACCACCATCTTCTGCCTCTGGCAACATTTTAGTTTTGTAGGAAAATGGGCAAAGATGTGGGTCTACAAAATTTTGGGACCTGTAATTTAAAGCCAAAGGAACAGCACAGGGAAACACAGGAACCGTTTCTGGATAGGGTGGGAGAGTGATGCAGAGAATTGCAAATGCAGTTTTGGATTGGCAGGAGAAGATTACATTACTGTTGAACACAGTGGCAAACTCCCTTTGGTTTTCTTTCTTTTGGACAGTTTACTTGTGATATAACAATCTGTTAAGTCAACTTGTGTAGGAAGCAATCCATCAAGCTTCCTATATGCGTGCACAGTGTTTACTGGACCTAGGTCATTTGTCAGTTTCTAACTATTTCTAGTTAGAATATAAAATTAATATGGAAAATACATTTGTTTTAAGCCTTTTTCATTACCTGAGCTATTAAGTCAAGTTATTTACGAAGGTACTGAAAGCCTTCAGATTTTCTGTGCATGTGTGCAGTGAGCAATGTTAAAGTCGCTTGTCATTTGTCAGGAGGATATTATGTGTGTGACCTAAAATATCTGAAAATTGCCAACTAACCTAGGTTCTGTAATAGAAGAAAATGCATTCCTTTATAACATCCAAATGACTTCAGACACTGAGCAATGCCCATCGAAGGACACAAGATACATAAAAATATGGAGCCCTACTTTCAGTTTTGCCCAGGACCTCATTCTGTCTCAAACAGGTCGTGCATGTCAAATTTTCTTACTGCAGACAAAACTATACTTCCCAGAATCCCCTGAATGCTTCTGTATCAGATTGTCAGTATAACACAACTGAGGGTCTGCAGGTTTAGGAATGCCTTATCTTAGAAGTTACTTTAATTCTTAAGATTGACAGAGGCTAGACCTGAACTGCATAGTTAAACTATGAGTGCACATGATCAACAGCACCTAAAATAGTATAGGGCGGGGCAATTCAATTTCTGTTAGTCCAGATCACCTAAAGAATGC
The DNA here is from genome assembly GCA_021901965.1 of Pipa carvalhoi. Lineage (NCBI taxonomy): Eukaryota > Metazoa > Chordata > Amphibia > Anura > Pipidae > Pipa > Pipa carvalhoi. The sequence continues at coordinate 9,024 of JAKJJM010021095.1, read as the reverse complement.
TTCCTCCTATTTCCCTCATGGCAGGGTATTTACTGCATGTGATGATCAGTCTTATGGGTAACGTTATTGAGATGTAGTAGAGGCATGCATTATTCTCTACGTATTACCTACAGAACTATCTTCTAGAAATCACCTCAAATTAATGGAAGAAGGCAAACTTCATATTCTTTGGTGCCACAATTGTCAATCTGGCCCTGTGCAAAGACCATTATAATACCATCTAATGCAGGGGTCCCAAAATGCTGGGCCGTGGACCACTACTGCTGGCTCTTCGGCACTTGGCCACCTGATGGCGACAAGCACACATAGCACGTCATCATCATGCGGCCCTCAACACTCATTGACCCCACGCACCATCCCACCAGTCCGTGAAACCTTTACTGGGTCAGGGAACTAGTCCCTGGTCCAGAAAAGGTTGAAGACCGCTGATCTAATTCACTTATAACCCCATGGAGAGATGTAGCTTAACAATTCTGAAAGGGAAAAACACAGTGTTGAATGATGGCATTTCTAAAAGATCAAAAAATTCCCAGTGACATTTTTGTTATTTCAGGTATAGGTCCCAGAGCTGGTACAAATCATGTAGGGAAACAGATTGTAGAAGAAGCGCATGTTCCTAACCTTCTGAAATGAATTCGGATTTCTTACCAGCCCCAGCCTATATCTAGGCAGAACATACATGTTTAACAAATATTCAACATATTTACAGAAGTAAAGAAACTCCGTGTCAGCATCCTGGATCACCCGTAATCAAGAACACGCCTGTTCTTTAAGTGAACAGTTTCCCTTAAACACTGTACACTGTGGGGGTCATTCCGGTAGCTCTGAATTTTCCGTCCCGAATTCACTTATAGCGAAGTTCCTTTATAAAGTTGCGACCGCGACTAAAAAATTGTCGCGGTCAAGATTTTATAATGGGAGAATTGTCGCGGTTGCGACTTTATAATGGGAGTTCGCTATAGGTGAATTCGGTATGGAAAATTCGGAGCTACCGGAATGACCCCCTGTATCTTTCTGATGCTCTTTTCAAATCATACTGTAATGTAGATGAATTAAAAATACCACCCATTAAATCTTCTCTAATGTAGGAAATGACAGGCATGGAAGCAAATAACATCATCAATAATGTAGTCCTTTCCACTGTGAAGAGAGATAGAGTTGTTCCCTTGATGACATCACAGTTGATACAAAATGTCTGCTGAGAAACTGTGAACTAAATTATTCTTCTGGGAATTGGTTCCTTTAGCAAAAATCATCTTGAATAAACCTAAGCTCTAATATAAAAAAATAATAATATTTAGCTGAATCTTAGACAAGCACAATGTTTGTAAATCCGTACAGTATTGTAACCATGCTACTAGCTAGAGATGGGAGGTGTTCTATAGAAAACAAACAAACAAACAAAACACCTGCTGAATTCTTTATCCTTTGCCATACCTGTTATTGATCCAACATAAAAAGAATGGAAGACTGTTGTTATACAACCGTTGAGATCACATAAGTCTCTTTTATAGGACAAAAAAAAAGTTCACAATGCCGAAGATACCATTAGCACAAATACATGTTTGCACTGCGGAAGAGTCAAAAAGGTTTATGTGTATATTTTTGGTTCTGGCTTATTTTATCCGTGCTCCACATTCAGCGCTGTTTTAAATAATGAAAGCAGACAGGAATTCTCCTCTACAAAATGAGAACACTCAAGTTGGCCTGAGGGCTTAAGCCAGAACAGTGAGACTTCTGGGAATAGATAACTTAAGACAAACAGCAACTAGGCTCTGAAGCAGAACACAAGAAAATAGTACAATTTTTTTTTTTGTTGTTGCTGTTGTATTTTTTTTCCTTTCTCTTTATGGATGTCTTCTGTGCTTATTGTCTAGAAAACGGAAGCTTTGCACGTCTCTAAAGGATTTTATCACATGTATACCTCTTAATGAAAGCCAATTTGAATTACGAGACTATATTTATGCAGGACATGCCTCAGTCAACACAACACGCATGGATTCCTCGCATGTGGCTCCTCACAATGAACTAAGATTCCTAAATTATTTTGACAACTGGTCCAGATAATTTTTCAGATTCAGTTAATGAAGTAAGTCAGCAACTTTCCAAGCTGAGTTAATTTTTCTCTTGCTGGGGTTGGAAACATGATAGAGATATCTACAATAAATACAGCTCAACCTACTTAATTGTAGGTTATGAAAGCCACATATATAAGGAGAAATTTACTAAAGTTGAAAACTAATTTTTTTACTTTTTTACTTATTTTTCAGCATTTTTCAAGAGGTCGAAAATTTTGTTTTCAACATTTGCACTCCTTTTTGCCAATTTTTCAGCTGTTTTTCACCCCAAAAATTGCCGAATATGGGTGAAAGATGGCGCTGGAAAGGTCAAAAACATCGTTTTTTTAACCTTTTCGCCCGTTTTAATGGCAAAAAAAATAAAAATAATAATTTTTGACTTTAGTAAATTTCACCCATAGTGTGAATTATAACAAGATAGATCCAAAGGTTTCACAATGTTTCAAACTATCCTTATTTCTAAATCCATAATGTAAATCAGCGGTCCCCAACATTTTCTGGATTGAGGACCGGTTCCCCGACCCAGAAGAGGTTTCACGGAGTGCTGGGAGGGTGGGCGGGGACAAACGTGCATTGACGGCTGCACGATGGTGATCAGTAGTGGTCCGCGGCCCGGCATTTGGAGACCCCTAATGTAAATTATTCTTTCATCAGCCTTACCTTATTTGGCAGTTGGTTTGTAAGCATGCTTTCCTGCAGGGGGTATTTCAACATGTGAAGTACTAATGAGAAATGTATACATGGCCTTTTAAAATGGAATCTTTTTATTTTTTGCATTTATGACACAGGAATGTCCCAAATGTGGGTGTCCCAGAAAAAAATTCTGTGTTTTGGATGCATGTCTGATCAAATAACTATGTGGTCTGTATTTGTCACTTTTGTTTGGAAAGACGGAATGCTCCATACATATTTTTTTTAGTAAATTCTGGGAAATTTTGTATTAGCAGCCAAAATGATTCTGTTATTTGTTTGATTACCTCAGAAAGTTGGTTAAATGATGAATCAAATTCCTAGGAGCTTCTATGTGTTGATTGTAATGTCAGTTCTCCAGGTATCTGTGCTACATCTTGCTGTTTTGGTTGATATTTTCTAGGCTTGCAAAAATTGGGTTCTGGGTAAGCCATGTTGTCTACCGGTAGGCCGAATGCTATACTGTAGTAACATATTGTTCCACTCTTTTGGTTGATGGTATAGCACCATTTTCAAGGTGCCTTTTGTGATAGTTATTTCTTCACCCAGAAAACCCTAGTAAACCCCTTGTCAGGATCATGTAAAACAATTTATAGTTAACATAAAGACGTAGACTTTCCAGATCCCATCAAGGATTTCTTTACCTGTTGCTCTTGTATCTTTTGTATATGGAGACAGTACAGGAAACTTTACCCCTGGAGTCAACCTAGGTGTAAACCTTGTGAAGCATTGCAGTGATGTTGGGCTACCTAGTATATCCTCACAGTTGTTTGAGTTACCTCTAGGATATGTAATCGAACCTGCTCTAGATATGACTCATTATTTCTCCTTTATTTTTTCTGGTAACTGCATAAATTGATTGCCAGCTTTATTATGCATTACCAATCATCCTTATTACTCAACCAACGTAGCTCAGTTCTGTGTGTAATCATGCAAACCCATAGAATTTTCTATGTCATTATCATCCCACTGGTTCCACCTCTGCTTCTATGTCATAATGATTTATATCCCAAGTCAGTAGCCCATCTGGAGCCCCCTCCCTACTCCTGTGTTAGTTTTGTTAATTATTACCTGAAATGAACGATGAGACCACTGGGACTCCCAAATAAATAAACTTATCTAGGGCTCATAAGATCTTTTTTTAATCTATATGGATAGCAGTGGCTTTCTCCTCATTGTCAAATGTAGTATACAATCATGTTTTAAATGCATCTCACTGAGGGTTCATATCTCACATCACACAGATCACACACAGTATTAGAGTTTTGTGCAATACACATAAATAATTTGGTGCTTTGCGTAAGCAAATCATTGACTTATATCATTTAGATTTATTATTTATTGAATTATTTGACTTATTTACTGCCAATTGCTATTCAGCTTACCATCATCTGAATAAAAGGGACTTTTGCCAAAAATGAATTTGAAAAACCACAAAAGCTTTGAATAACTGCCATTTCCAAGTAAGATAAAGGTGCTATTATATCCCTTAATACTAGTTGCGGATTGGTTGGGTTAATACATTTATGTAACGATTCCTCCTGTTTGACTGGCTGACTGACTGACTTGGTGGCAGGGTCCACTAACAAGGGTTCCTGTTGCTGAAGACCCAGTCAGCTCACTAAACGAGGAAGGCCCGAACAGGTAGTCATGTCCAATAAAACTGATGGGTTACTGGGCACTGAGCAGTGTAACTTGGAGGATAAAGTATAAATGGGGTGTAAAACATGTTAGTGGGGCCCCATTTGTCAGGTTGTGTGGGGGCGGGGGGCACATGAGAATGAGGGCACCAAACACCAATACACGACAATGCCTACTGGTGAAAGAAAGGGATTTCCCACAACCATGTTAGAGTCGGATTGCCCTCAGCAGTTGGGTTGCATGCATGTATTAGTCCCTCCCTAAAAAGCTTCCCTCTACTTGTTGGGGCTCCTTAAAATGAAATAACTCATGTATACCTCAATATATACTGTAAAAATAGACAGGAAAAAAAAAATAGATAGAAAAACAGTGTTTAAAAAAAAAACTGTGTGTGTTTTATGGAAGTAGAAATATATATATATTTTTTTTTGGTTTTACTCGTGTCAAATAATTGGCTTCTGCATCGATGATACAATAACAACCAGTAGGTTTCAAGGCTGCACATCATTGTTACCTGATTCCTATAATCAGAATCTACAGGGAAATAGGATATTACCTCAGTCTATAAACAGACTTCACTATCGATGCCAGGGACCTGCTGAGCCAGAAAATAGAATCCTGGGCTGTGCTGATGAATCCGACAACTCCCAACTACTCTACGCCTTCTGCTGTACGAAACATTTGCTTCCAGTAAGTAGAATTTTCAGATACACTGAGGAATCGTGGTTAAATGGAAGGAGATGGTGCATCCCACTCTGGGCTAGATTTAGAGAGCTGGAACATATGTATATGAATATTTATACTCTGTATTTATATGTATTGGCTGGATATATAATGAAAAACATCTTTGACATAAATACATTTTTTTTCCACTTGTCATGACAAATGTATATGGAAATTGTCTATATAAATATATCATATATATATATATATATATTATATGGATATATATGTTTAGAAACAAATGAGAGTTGATCTAGTGAATAGATAAGATTTTGTTTTGTAGCATTTTATGATTGGACATCATGGTAAATACAATTGAGCCTATTTCAAATGGAATCCAAATATGTGGGTGGATAAGTCCAGGGTTCAAACAGCTGGGACTGGAACCAGGATGGAACAGAATGACATCACTACCGCATCACGTGATGACATGCTTGGTGCTACCATATTTGGTATGCTGATGTCCCCATGTATTACAGCGGATAGGACAGATGGGTGCATCAGATACTTGGGCTACTCATAATGCATTGAAGAGCTTGAATCAGCTGTTGGGGGGCAGCACATTAGCTGAACAGCTAATTCATTCCATTCTTGAGAAGTTTTTCTTAATACATGTCAAATGTTTTTTGTTTTTTTTTTGTTAAACTTGCAAATGTTCTATTTTTTAAGTTCCCTATCCTGAAGTTCCCCTTTGAATGCCCCACGGCAAATCCAAGTTCCCTTAATACTTTGTGCCCTCAACAGAGCGCAGCATTAATATCTGCTTACCCCAGGAGTCTGCCATTCTATGTCAAAGACCTTACTGTAGTAAAAACCAGAATAATATTACAGTTCACAAAATAAATTCATTTAGATCTGAGTTTGAGGAACATTTAAAAATTGTTAGGGTGAAATTTATAAAACTCGATTTCGACCTTCTCAGATTTTATCGATGTTAAAAACGGGCGCCCGATCAAAAAATATCGATCGATTGGTTTTCTTTGATCGAAACATTTCAATCGATATTTTTTGATCTTTTATCAATGGAAAAGTGCCATATATAAATTGGCCTTTCTCGAGCTTAATAAATTTCGCTCTTAGTGTTCAACCATCTCTGAAAAATAAGAGCAAACTGTAAATACCATTTCAAAATGTTCATTTTCGTACAGTTATAGAAGCTTTACTGATAGAAAGCGTTAGACATATTGGGTGAAATTTATTAAGCCCGAAAAGACTCGATTGGAGTCTTTTCGGGCTTAATTTTCCTAGTCCCGATTTCCACATTATGGAAATCTGTGTTTCTCGATTTCCATAATCTGGAATTCGGGTATTTGTGCCGAAACGTAGCCATAATAGCTATTTTTTGGTACAAATACCCGACTTCCAGATTATGGAAATCGAAAAATACCGATTTCCATAATGTGGAAATCGGGATTCTCGCGGGAGGTTATCCTCCCGAGAGAAAGTCGGAAAGACCTATAGCGGTCTTTCCGACTTTAATACATTCCGCCCATTGACTACAAGGCGTTTACAGTATCTTCTAATTTTCAAAATAATGCAGCAAAACATCCCTGAACCCCACCACCTTTACAATATACTAAAATCAGTCACAGCTGGGGGATACCACAGCACCATACATCCAGGAGGCCCAGAGACTCTGCTACTTTGCTGCCCCCAGCTTTCCCCAATGCAAAGTATTTGGAGTGATGTGAATTTAGAGTGGGTGCTGGTGAGATACATGCAAAAAATTCTACACCTTTGTACCTTCAGGCAAGAGAGTCCTTCACAGGAACTAGAAAGCTGAGCTCCAGTAATCCACAGTACAACTCACAGGAAAAACAAGTTGACATAGGGAGATTAATTCCACCTGAAAATTGTGTTTTTGTGGGTTTTTTCAATCCACAATAAATGGAAATTTCCCCCTAAATATGCAGGTGAGCAGCTTGTTTTTGCTATGATCTTCCAGTTGAGCGCATAAATTAATTTAAATTAAAAAGCCTCTTCTTGCAGAAACGGCACTCCCTGAGAGTTTAAATGAAGATTTCTAAAAACATTAAGTCCAAGAAACTCTATTTAAAAAAAAAAAAAAGGCTTATTTTCCCTTTAAATTTTAAATAACTCGTAAATTTCAAAATGCTCAACAATGGGGCAGGATTTCTGTGATCGTCTGATTTTTATCACCTGATATTTATTAACACTGAGTATGATATCGTCCTGTTTGGATTAAGTAAAAGGCAATACGGAGTGAAAATGTTATCGGATACAGAGAAAATGTATGGTAGAGTGCACTTAATGAGAATGCCTGGTAGAAGGTGGATATCGAAGCATATAATAGCCCATGTTGCAATGGGAACTTATATTCCCGACTGTCGCATAATTCATAGATAAAGCAATGGAGGCTACTTCTTTTTTTTTTTAGCAGCAGATTAAAAAGTAGTGAACTATAAAATTGCTTAATTATTTGCAAGAAATGACTTTTGAACAAGTTCAGACATCAATCACAGACTCATTATTTTCTATTAATGCGCAGCGTTTATTTCCTTGGCTTGGATCCCTCGCTGTCCTTCTGAAGGACCTGAAGAGCATTTTGTTGAATGCCAACATAATAGAATTTCGACTTGTTTTTTTTTTTTTTTTTCTAATATCCAGAGAAGTGGTTCTGACATGACTGAAGCCATTTTTATTTGTGAATGGGATGGGGGTGGGGAGATGCGCTAATGGTGCTGCGCTATTTTATAATGTAACACTGATGGCTGAGCCTCTCCCAAACTGGCAGATGGGATTCCAAACCTGGAATACACGATACAGCTAAGGCTGCACAGTAATCACGATGGTTTGGATTCCTTAAAGCTTAGAAGCAGAATATAAAGCAAAGAGAACTATGATATAAGATTTACTCCCGAGTATGTTTTCCCTTTATTCTGTTTCTTAGCCCTGTTAAAGGAACAGTAACGCAACAAAGAAACTAGTTTTTTTTCTGTTTGGATTGACATAGATGATTTTGCTAGGCAGTGTATGTAAAACTTATCTTTACAGACACCTTTTTCTGTTTTTTTGTTTTTATTTATAGGTTTGTGTTGACCCTTTTGATCGCTGTGGATGTCTTTTATATCAGTCTCATTTTTTTAAATCAAACGTAAGGGCAAATGACACACAAGGCATTTGACGCAGATGGAGAAGCCGTGAAAATGCATCCCATTTGTTTCGGTGGTGGCTGCATCTATTTCAGCTTGTGACTTTGCGCCAAGTTTTAGCTGCAGCAAAATGCAACATTTTGTCATATCTCCTAATTTTCCAGGGGGGGGGAACTGAGGGACAGCACCGTGGGGTTATGTCACTGGGTTCACCCTTACTGTCTTCTGATTGACTGTGTGCTGGTGACATCATTAGTAATTTCACCACGCCACTGCCCACTTATAGTTGACTGACCTCCAGCCATCAGGTACATGGCTGGAGGAGGACTGGGTAGAGGACCTTGGGGGTGTTAAGGTAAACATATGTTTTTCTATATGTTTTTAATGATTTTTGTTGTACAAAACATTATCACACTAATAGATGCTTAGCTGAAATAACAGATATGTATTCTAAGATGGCACCTGCTTCCTGAACCACACCTCAGCATGAGAAACAAAGGATCTGGGTGGAGCAGTGGTAGAGCTGCTGCCCAGAGTGTGGTAACCATCACTGGACTGATAAGAGGGTTTGCTGACACTGGGGTACTCGGGGGATAGGCATTTTGTTACGATAACTGGTTTGAGTAAAATCACAAGTTCGTTTAGGTGTGGTTAGTTTAGGTGTGGTTCGTTTAGGTGTGTCAGGATTTACCGGGTGGAAAGGCAGCGATGGAGAAGGAGCAGCACTACCCAAGGCGCGGAGTCTAAGGCACACTCCGGTCTTCACCTAGAGCCCCCGC
>JAKJJM010021093.1:0-12768 GCA_021901965.1 Pipa carvalhoi | reverse complement strand
TGTATGGAGTTTATGTGTGTGCAGTTTATGTGTATGGAGTTTATGTGTGTGCAGTTTATGTGTGTGCAGTCTATGTGTGTGCAGTATATGTGTGTGCAGTTTATATGTATGGAGTTTATGTGTGTGCAGTTTATGTGTGTGCAGTTTATGTGTGTGCAGTTTATGTGCGTGCAGTTTATATGTATGGAGTTTATGTGTGTGCAGTTTATGTGTGTGCAGTTTATGTGTGTGCAGTTTATGTGTGTGCAGTTTATGTGTATGCAGTTTAAACAGTTCTCTAATTGTAATGACTGGCTGAACAACCAAGCTGTAAAAGAGATAGTATAGGAGCGAAATGATGAAAACGAATTATAGCCTCCAACTGTATTACCAAATCTCTGGCAACCAAACAAGATGAAGCAGAACAGGAGATAACAAATAATGGAAAAATACAAAATAAAAAATAAAAACCACCTTTAAATTCCTTTACAATCCCAGTACCCAAAACATACTAAAATAAAGGTAGGGAGTCTCCAGCCACAGAACAATATGGAATGTAATAATACTCATTAAGGGGCATATTTATTAAAGTTGGAAAACCGTTTTTGTCATTTTTTTACCATTTTCGCCCCGTCTTTTGTCGCTATCGCAATTTACTAAGCCCTTTCCAACTTTTTTTTTTTACTAATACAACATTTTGCCAGGTTGAGGGTGACGAAAATTCATTATTCCCTATGAAGATGGGTCTGTAAAACTTTTCAAAGTCCCTGGCATAATAATCAGTGACATTGATATCAAAGAGCCCTATTGACATTAATGTTCATTGTAGCAGTATTACCGCATCGATATTTACCGATATCGGTTTTTATCTATATTAATACATTTTTTTTTTCACATTTCATTAATGAGGGGGGAAAAATACGTCAGAAAGAAAAAATGGGTAAAAATGGCGAAAAACAGCGATATGGTTTTCTAACTTTAGTAAATATGCCCCAAAGTGTTACATTTTGCCATTGATACGTTTTTTCCTAAATGCTTTTAAATTTGTATTAAAATAAAATTCTGTTCTGTCTTCTTGTTTCTGTGTAATTTAATTTACAAAAGGGAAACATATAGAAGCGTTTGTTTGTTCCAATATTAAAGAAAATATATAAACAGGGTTAAATTGGACTTCATCTTACCCAAACGCCCCAAGGAAAATATGAAAATAGGCTTATTCTTCACAAAAAAAATCTTATTTGTATACATTTTCGCATTTATCGGTAAAGTGCAATTTCAGATTTTCAAGGGATGATATTTTAATGCTGGTAGAAATAGACACTAATAGAGGCTTAATCTCGATAAAACTCTCCTTTATTAGGGGTCACTAAGGGTTAGCATTTATTGGGAAACATTCCTGTAGGGCTCATATTTCATAGGTGTCCCTGGAGTGATATGGTAAGCTTACTAATGTCATTGCTTCTCTTAAATAGAATACCTATTAATTGCATAGAAGGTTCTGATGGACACTGTATCGTTTTATAGACAACTAGTTTTATGTGTATATAAATAACTATGCTACTAATAATATTAAAGAATCCCATCTATATGTTCTAATAAATGTCACTATCCTTAATGCCACCATGAATAAACAATCCCATCTATATATTTTAATAAATACCACCCTCCAATATTCCGACCTGCATAAAGAGACCAATTTATATATCCCAATAAATGCATCACTGCATAGTTCTATGCTGCCTAGAGTCCCATTATCCCAATATATTGTTGCATTGCTAAATATCCAGTACATTACTCACTCTCACAAGCAGTCTAGTTAAATTACAGAGTAGTCATTGACACTGTTTAGTTTTCAGCTACCTATCACATAAACTGGTGAATGCTCAGTATATACTACTGTAGCTAACCTGTTTATACTCAGTAGCTCAGTAGGCGAGTTGCCCGTCATCATTAATATTGCACATTGTTCAGTGGCTCAGTTAATTGTTATCTGCACTTCACATTGCTCAGTATCCTTGTTCCATATAATTTACATGTAAATACATCAGTAGACCTTTATTTACATAGGTCAATATACCAGATTAGCATTAGCTACATTGCAAACTAGATTATCTTTCCATTAATTGGCAACCTGGTTACATATCAGTCATAGTGCTTATTGCTCAGTAGCCTTATTTACCATTTGTTGCTCTGTATATTCCTCAGCACTGCAGTAATTTATTTATCAGGTAAAGTAAATCAAAAAGGTCAGCACACTGCTTAACCAATGGTAGTCAGGCAGCTTTTTCTTCTTGTGTTTAGCAGTTATATCTCACACATTTCCTGGTGCGGGAGTTTTGCAGTGCTGCCTAATAAATCATCCTGCTTCAGAAGAAACATCTAATGGGGGGAAACGCTTCTCACTAAGGTATATTACTGCATATGTAAAGATGTAATCTGACTATACTTCTCCTTTAAGCTACAGTGTAGGGACCTTCATTCTTTTGTCTTTACCTGGCACTTGAAAATGGTGTATCTTGTACTTGTAATTTATTTCACTTGAAGTATATTGTGCATTTCTCCCATGTCTATGTCAGTCTAAGAGTCTATAAGAGTAGAATCTCTGTGTATCAGATCAATGACTGTAATGTGCATATGAATTAAGCAGCACTTTCTGTGTTTATTGTTTTTAAGAGTGACGGGAAAAGTTTTTATTTTTAACTTACAGAGCAGAAGAGTCCGACAAAACTTAAATTGGACTTTTAAAGATAGTTTGCGTTAAACAGCAGACGACTTGCAAAGACCAGTAATAATAGCAACAAAGGACCCAAAGTGCATCCTACATATGTCAAACAGAAAATGAATAGAGGAGCAGTAATACATCAACTATTGTGTGTTTTTTGGCCTCATGCACCAAAATGTAAAATATATAATTTTACCCACCAAGCTATTGAGAGTTTAGTTCATTCTGTGACTTCAGAAATTTGGCAGGAGAAGCCAACTCCAAAAGATGGATGCATTGTAAATTGTATTACAAATTACAACACAGGAGATTGTCTTTGTTGCTTGCGAAATACCATTACTTTATTCCTTCAAGCAGTAAAAACTACAAAATATATCACAGCATTTTTCTTCTGTCGAGGCCTGTTTTATTATTAAACCAATTGCCTTTTATATTTCGTAATGGATTTCCATATTAGATCAAAGCCATCACGATTTTACTTTCTTCGCAAATGAAACGCTCATACTCCCCGTACAAATTTCCCAAAGAGCTTTATTGACTAAAATAAATGTCAGTGTTATTTTCAAAGATACTAACGACCAAATAAAGTAGTGATTGCCTGGAAAGTGGAGTGTTGCGGTGTGCCTAATTTTACTTTTGCTACTCTTTTCTTTCCCTTTTTTTTCAGAAGAAACTAGGTGATTGTTCGGCAGCATTAAAAAATAAATAAATATGCGTTATGAAAGAAAAGAAACTGACAGTATATTTTTATACAATGCCTTCTACAAGCAGAGTGCCCTAAAAATAATGGTGAGTAAAACCAGCGCTCACACGTACAGCTGTATATTACAGGTCTCCCACCAGCCTTTTAACAAATGTCAGAAAGAGACAATAACTACAATCACACTGCATCTGGGCAATAAGAACGTATCAAACTCCAACTCCTTTTTTTTTCTCTCTCTCTCCATAAATTTGTTGCATTCGAAAACCTTCTACCAGTACAGAGTTAGGGGCTTATTTATGAAAGCCAGAACAGTCACATAAAGGTGGGAATCCATGTCTATTTGTCAATTCCTGATCTTCGTGTATTCATCAAACTCTGCGATGTGGAAAATGCGCGACCAATTCTGACGCTGACAATGGTCTAGAACTTACAGAGCTCTTCGCATCACCTTGCATGTGCCTGCACAGGTAAGTGCCTATTTGTCAACCTTTGGAGTCCACTAATATACACACTACAAAGTGGCGCTAAAGTGAAACACAATAATATAAAATAAGATAAAACAACTGAGTGTTAGATAACAATCTCAAAAGAATCCCGTGATATGTATAACGTTCTAATGTCCATACAGTCTCATGTAAATAGTTGATTGCAGCTCCATCCAAAATAATGTCCACCTAGACACTCAAACAGGAAAGCCAAAAACCTAAAAGAGAGGAGCGCAAAGATAGCACTAGATAGTGCTTTATCTATGATAGATAAATTGTATAGTTCCAAAGATAGAACCCAATAAGATGGTGATATGCAAGAGTGTGAAGTCACAACACCAAAAATAGTGTTATAGTATATGACCCCAATAGTGGGGAGGCTCACCAGATAATGGTTATAGTATACACATTCCAAACAACACTGTCCTTAATCCAGATTCCAGAATTCAAGACGACAATCCAGCAGTATCAGTGGTATATATTATGCATAAGGAACAAAAATATCCACATAGTGTAAATCCATAAAAATTTCTTTAATAGAAATATACAATATTGTACTCACATACAAATGCTGAAATCAAGCATATATATACTCCAAAACTATAACATCCAGTTCTCAACGCGTTTCGCCGCTATTTCATGTAAGCAGCTTCCTCAGGAAATTCTCGCAATTTCAGCTGCAGCCTCTGACAACCTCCGCTAGCACCCCCCCCCCCGTTCGCATGCTACGCCTCTGGTACCGGTAAATATATTGGTACAAAAAAAGAACTGGCCCCAAGTATATGTCACACCATTTTATTCGCCAATCCCATTCATTTCAAAGGCTGGTATCAATCAAATATATAACCTCTTCTCACTATAAAAATAATGATATGAGTGGAGTGCACATACCTAGTTGCTACAAATTTACAAAAGAATATATCAATACAAACTAACATTTCTATACTCCTAAAATGGATCTACAACAAATTAAATATATATTTTGTTCTAATGGAGATAAGATTAAATTCTAATGTTGTATTGCATATTACAAATAAAAACCTGCACCACCCATCAATACCTAAATACATTAAATACACCATACAACAAAACAACATATAAACACATTGTTTAAAAATTTATTATAAAAAACCACAATAACTGTCTAGTAATCAATAAAACATTAAATCCAAGTAAACAGTTTATAATAAAACTCAATAATAAATATAGAACTCTCGAAAGCTTGTCTATTTAAATTGACCGTTAGTCCAATAAAAAAAGGTATCACCAAGTACCGCAATACTCATCTTTTTTTGCATCTGTGGACTAACACGACCACTCTATCCTAACTTTATATACATGTATATATATTCCTGTACCAGAATGCTCACTGACCTACTAAATGTAATTAGGGCTCCCTCTACTGTACAATATATCTGTAAAGCACCTTTTGCAAAAATAATTAAGTCAGGCATTTTCCTAGACTACATAATTATGTCATTATTGCAGGACCCACCTTAAAGGAACAGTTTAGTTACCAACAGTTATTTGCCTGTCTATTTAGCTCTGTTAAATAAAAGTTGATAAATGCATTTTGAAGTATTGAGTATTTACTTATTTCCATCCTTTGCAATTTAGGGCCAGTTTGGTACTGAAGCTCCTTCCCTCTTTCAGCTACTTCCTCTTCAGTAAGTTCAGTTTGCAATCTTAAGTTAAGGAATTGATTGACAGACTTGTTAATTCCAAACAACCAATCAGAAACTTTAGGCTGTCATGCATCTTATTTTTTTAATTCTTAAAGGTGTAGCTAACCCAGCACAAGAAATTGTTACACAAAAAGGCTGAAACATTTACTTCCTTTTTACATGGATTTGGTCTCTCTCTCATGCCCAGTATCAGTGCACTGTTGCTACTGACAGCATACACCATAAGCTGTAACTATTATAACTGCCGATATTGATTCATTAGCTATTCATTTTGACCTTCTTGAGACACTGTTAAGTCAGTGGAGAAAGAATTCTGCATCCACCTAACTAGGAAAAAACTGAAACACAGGAGGCTTAATTAATTGTTTTGCTCACATAAAAAACTGACTTACGTATATTAGTAAAAATTTTTATAATGCATTTACAACATACATTACGTTTTTTTATCTGGGCTGTTCCTTTAAGTCTGTGTAGTGGGTGTTTTGGAAGAACCTATAGAATGCTAAACTGCCCTTTAATTATGTAATAATGTAGTCAAAATCAAGGCTCAGGGGCAGATTCTCCATCCTCTGAATGCCTGCGAATATGCCTTTGCGAAGGCATTTCCGCAAAGTGCATGAGGTGCGATGCTGAAATAGTCACGGACACGCTTCATGCACTTCAAGAACAGGCGAACAGAGCGGCAGACAAAACTCTGTTCGCCTGTTCTTGAAATCCATGAAGCATGTCCGCAATTATTTCAGTGGCGCACCTCATGCATTTCGCGGAAATGCCTTCCCAAAGGCATATTCGCAGGCATTCAGAGGATGGAGAATCTGGCCCTCAGTGTTCTGATGCATGAAGCTACAAAAAACCTCGAGTTACTATATCTTTAAAAATTAAGATAAATTATTTGCATCTAACGCTTCTATAATTTACACGAGGTAAAAGGTGGGGGCAAAATATTTGTTGTTATGGTGTCTGTGATAATCTAAATTCACACCAGTTAAATAATACTGTGCTCTGCCATTATATTCAGTCGAACAGATGTTCTAATGTAAAGTCTGAACTTTCACAATGCCATTTCAATTCCCTTTATACAGTTTTAGCCTTCAGCTATATTTCACCACCAGTCTTAAATGATTACTATAAGATTATTGTGTAGTGCTGATTTTTGCAATTGACCAATAACTTCTAACAATCTGCTATACTGACATTTAAGTAATAAGAAATACATAAGGCTTGCAGAAACAGGATGGCTGGTTTTGAATCAATTTTGCCATGATTTTGGACACCTACAGGGGAGCTATAAATCTTTTAGGTTAAAGCAAGATTGCGTACCTTGTAAATCCTTATAAATAAGTTCCTGCTACTCACGGTCTTGAAGGCAACATTTATGAGGAAAATATCAGATCTCCAGCGATATTAAGAAGTATTAAACTATTGAAAGAGTATGAAAATGAACTACTGGTAAAGACAAGGGGACTTATTGATCAAAGTGAAAAATCGACTGTGAATTGTCATCACTTTGGGTCAATACACTCTTATACTCGCAAATTCTCTATTCCTTATTCACTAAACAGGGGCTTCCCATAGCAGAGAAGTGACTGTGTCAGTTGCCGTCTCTTGTGTAGTGTGGCATATTCAGTTGGACAGTAGTAGCCCTGCCAACAGCCCCCTAATTCCCCACTTTAATAAGTAAAACTGGCAAATGCGAAACAATACATCTTTCCAAGTTTGCTACAGACTCTAATGCTTAATGAATAGGCAAATTACCTGTGCACATACACAAACTGGGCATTTATACAACTGTTCGAATTTTCATGAATAAGCCCCAGACTCACTGCATTTCACTGGAGCACACTGGACAGTGGCCCTCGGCCTTAAAAAACTGGGAACTGCAAGGACCTTCCCAAACTGAAAGAGTAAACCAGTAGGGAAGCAGGTCTTTCCTCCCTTCTGTTTCCAAACTTTGATATCTCATAGCAGTTTCTTCCTCGAGCCAAGAATGGCAGCTCTAACTACCACAGAACTTGACCAGTTTATAGTGTAAATAAACAGGGCAACTGGTTTAGCCTGGAAACAGTGGGCAACTTTGATTAGGAGCAATGTACAGCTTAAATGATGAGCAACTGGGGTGCAGTGTTATGCAATTACCAGCATGACTTGGATTGTGTTAATTTACAACCCTGACTGCTCCTAATTACAATGAAATTGTGTTTTGTAATTCCTTTCTCTCTCCTAAACCCCTTCACTCACTTCCTTTTTATTCTCAATACCACCTTTTATGCTCATTATTTTAACTCCCTCTTGTACTTTACTCTTCTTCTTTAATCTCTCTTAGCCTAGGTTGTCTTTTACAATATGCCTTTACCCACTGACCTTCTCCGGTGTCCTTTATGTCCTTCCAACTGGTACATTGCTAATTGGAGGAAAACCCGGTATTCTTTTATTTGAGAAACATTCTGCTTTTCATATAATATATTATATGTGGAATAAAATAACCAGATCAACACTATGGGAGTTATTCATCAAAGTGTAAGGCATAGCAAATTCACATCCCTTTGTGTCTATTAGCTCAGTAGCAGGATACATACCAGTACAAATTAACCCCAGTAAAGTGAAGTGATGTCATTTTCCCATGAGTCCCATGGATCTGTTTAAAGGAAATAATGTCATTAAATTTGGATATTTCTTATATTAATGTCCAAATACTATTAAAAGGCAGGATTTTATATAAGTAAGGACACTGATACACTTTGTAACATTTGTCACTATTGTTGCTGCATTAAAATCACCTACACTACATATAAGTGATTTTTACATTGCATGTAAAACACATAACCTTGTATTTCACCACCTTTGAGCTGGCAAAGTCAATCGGCGCATTCAGAGCAATACGTCTTGAAGCCACTTTGAGGTGCTCTGACACTTGCAAAAGTCACTTGCATCCACAAAAATGGTGTGGAGGTCCGTGACCATCATAAGGTGTCAAATTAGCCAAAAATTCACCCTATTGCAAAGTTTTGCTGAATGTGTAGAATTGATTGAGGTGGTGAATGGACACAAATTCATTAATTTTATAGATGCGTGTATGGAAAAATAAAAGGTATATATCACTGAACACTGGTAGCATTGGAAGTTAGGGAAAAAAAGGCTTTAAATAGGTCTTCCACCTTTTCCTTTTTTGAATAAATAGGTTAGTAATATGGGGAGCACACACTAGTTGCCATTGGATTAAATTTAAAATTAGCTAGTGGAATGCTTAGATTCCCACTTTGAGCACAATGAAGGTCAAAGAATAAGCAGGGACAACAACTGAAACTAATCAATGATAACATTTTTATCTGAAAGAATATATTTTGTATGGCAATCCTGAGTTACTTGTCCAAGTAGAAACAAAGCAAATTCCTGGCCAGAAAAGGATCCAAAAGGTACCCCAACCTTGAACTGGTAACAAAGAAGAGAGGTAGGCATCCAAATACTGAGTAGACTTTATTGTGCAGATGACATCTCCAAAGTGGTCAAAACAAAACACAACGTTTCGGGGTGGAGTCACTCTGCCCTTCCTCAGGTGCATAGAAAACACATAATACCATAGACATATATGTAGGAAAAAGAAGCACTCGTTAATACATAACACCTGTGTTTAAAATTACCTTTAAATTACCTTTAAATATTTCTAAAACAACAGTGATGACCTCTACTGGTGACAACCAAAACTGCGGTATAACATATATAGTGAATAATAATTATATAAAATAATAAAAAGGCATATAAGTGCATCATTAAAACCAATAATAAATAACTAAATAGTTATATATAACTATTATATGTAAATGTAAACGTTGTGTTTTGTTTTGACCACTTTGGAGATGTTATCCGCACAATAAAGTCTACCCACTATTTGGATGCCTACCTCTCTTCTTTTTTACCAATCCTGAGTTACTTGTGCCACATAGGGGTTACCATAGGGTAAATGTACACACACAAGGCTTTGGATGAAATGTAGAAAGTCATCTGCAAATGGCAAAACTAAAGACCCCCTGACTCCTCACAACACATTGGTTCATGGTGGCAGTCAGAAAGCAACATCTAAACAAGGCTCCCTCTAGTGACAGAAGCAAAGAGACCATATAAACAAAAATGTATTTATCATTTCTCTTACTATAACAGCAACTTGTAAGAGGGAAGAGAAGAAAACCCTGACCTGCCCTTATTATATTTCTCTCATAAATATGTTGGTTTCATTAAACACTGAGATTTCTCTCATTTAGAATTACAATTACTTGCATAGTAAAATGGAAAACAGAAAACTGTGTATGGATAATGATGTGGATTATATATCAACAAAACTGTATTTAAAAGTACCACCGTCACCCTTCATATATACTGCCCATCTCCAATATAGAATAGATGACCCTCCTGCCTCCTACTTACGGGAGGGAAGGAAGAATCCAGTTTATCTTGAGTTGACAGAAAATGTTAATAATATGTATTAGTACAAAAAAAACAACACATTGGGTTCCAGAAGCTCTCATGCACATTCTTTATCTAATAACGAATACAACACATGATCCTCAATGAGATGCTTGGTCACCAAAGGGCCACACATATTAATGTATCTCACCCAGGCTAACACCAGCTTTTAATGAGACAGTACTAGGGAAGGAGGGGTTTTTGTACCTAGAGTCTTCAAAATGCTAAGAAACCATTGAGAGCTTAAATTAAACTATGGCAGTGGTGGCAAACCTTTTGGGCACCGAGTGCCAACTGATGATGTCACTCATCAGCACCTTCCCCTGCAGTGCAGGCACTAATGAGTGACGTCATTCCACCCGCATCAGGAAGACATCTAGCCATGGCTCCAACAGCAGATCCTCCCAGCGAGCAAGCATTCTTTCAGTGTAGGCTGCAGATCCGACCTGAAAACTGTCAGGCCTATACTAAAGGAACGCTCGCTTGCTGGGATAGCTGTTAGAGCAGCGATGGTGATGGTGTGTATGTCCACAGAAAGGGCTCTGAGTGACTTCTCAGGCACATGTGCCATAGGTTCACCACCACTGATCTATGGTTTGAACTGACCAATTTAACACTAATTCATTATCAATTAATTTTACGTTATGTGAATCCTAAACAGGCACCACATTCAGATGTCACCCATTCCTACTTACTCCTTATTTTAATTATTTCTAAAAAATTGTATTTTTGTTTTATTTTGGAATTATACAGAACGAACTGCCTTCCTGAACATTTCTCAGTGTTTTCTAGTGATATTCTACTACAAATTTTAGCATCTGAAGTTTGTGCACATGGCAATGAAGCCAAAACAACACTCTTTATACTTCTTTGTATGATCAGAAGGCAGCTAAGATCCAATTTAGATGAGCAGGAATGGAAAATTGGATTTGATGTCAGACACTTTACCTGCTTCATTTCTGGAACAATAAGCAAATGTGATTCAATGTGTATTTTTGACATCCCTGTTCTTTCTGCATGCTGAAACTTCATTAAATATTTAACCATGCAATTCTATGAAAGGCAGCCAATAAAATAAACATTAAGAGGGGTATTTATCAAGCTTTAACATTTATTCCATTTTTTTCTTACCACTTACTAATTTTGGCACTTTAGTATTTGCATTGCCTTTTGTATTTAACCCACTTGAATTGTTCCCTGCCTAAAAGCAGGGATGTGACTATAGGGGTTGCAATTGTTTTGATTGTGACTGGGTCAGAGCCTCAAGGGGGCCAAACCACTCTGCCAGGACCACTATGACCCCTCTACAGCCCTGCAATGTCTGAAACCAATGACTCTTTGGATTTCAGTAAGTCAACATTCCTGTGGCCCAGGGGGTTCTTGAAGAGGAAGTTGCCATGGTTTGACATTTTTGTGAGTGAGGAGGAGGCAGAGATGTGGGGGGAAGGAAGTTTCACTGGTTTGATCTTTTTTGTGGGAGCGGGAGGAGGTAGCAATATGGGGGAGGGTCTCCAACACTGACCCTGTACCATGGTAGGTGGTGCCAATGCGCTTTGACTTGTTCCATGTGCATGTGTCACCATCCGGTAGCCCAGCGCCTAGGAGCCCGTGAACCGGTAGTGGTCTGCGGCCCAGCATTTGGGGACCCATGATCTAAAATGTAAACTAGATGTCCTTGAGCAGGCCCAGTGAGTTATAGCTCTCAGTCACAGTAAAACAGTATCAGATTATAGTACTATTTTACTTTCATTGTCTGTATTGCTATCACACTGTCTGTAGTCCTAAAAGCAATGTGGGGCCCGTTTGATGTCAGATTCCCTTTCGAACCTGATTTCTCTAGGTGACCATTTTCTGCATCATAATAACTCTTGTTAGAGTAGGACTGCCTTGTACAATTTAAATTTTCTTTTAAAAGCTGCCAATTTTTAAATCACCCTATTTCACATCTGCCACATCCAAAAACATTGGTGTGTTGTTTTGTTCCCACTGGGCAGTTTTCAAGATGTTACTGCTTTAGGCTAATGTCCACAATGATTTCCCAGGGTGACAAAGTATCTTTAAGCAGTCCCATTGACTTTAATGTAAATAGAGATGGTACTGCTCAAAAACATGACCATGGGAATATGTCAAATCTACTGCGGCCATAATTTCAATCGAGATAACTGTGGTTTACATGTTGATAATGGGGGTTGGCATGGGGCATATTGTTACTGTGGAAAAACTTTTCAGCAACAAAGAGCCTTGTGTGGCATTACCCTTACAGCAAATTTCTGTCTTTGCATCTCTTATTTTAAACAACGTGCTAATATGCTCATCCGGTTGCACTTATAAAACTGGTGCTTGATTTGTAGACCATCACCTGTGATAGGCTATGGGACTATGGGCCTCATTGCCAAAGTGTGAATTCACCTGTCGAATTCACCTTCCTACAATTCGAGTCGCATCACCAAAATAGATGCTAATTCACTTCTCACTGTTGACTAAGTGGAGAATACACTTGTCGAACAGGTGAACAGCAGCTGTCACATGTGTAGTATGGTGTAGTCAGGCAGATAGAAGTAGGATGAGAAGTCATGCGAGGTGAGGTAAATTTGACAAATGAAGGGCAGTGATGTCAGTCTCATCATTTCCTACTAACTGTATTCTGTGAATATTCTATCTATTTCTATGTCACCTTGTCCCTAGGTCATGTTGTCACTTAGTCACAGTCGCCATTGTCACTTTTGAATGAATAGT
>JAKJJM010021089.1:0-16885 GCA_021901965.1 Pipa carvalhoi | reverse complement strand
TCTGCTTCACATGAAACATCTAATGGGGGGAAACGCTTCTCACTAAGGTATAGTACTGCATATTTAAAAATGTAATCTGACTATAGTTCTCCTTTAAGGTTATAACCCCATTTGTTGTGGCGTGCAAATTGCAAAATGTTGGTCGACTTTAGTTATCCATTTCCTCAGGAACTGAGTACTTTTTCTTTCTGGCATTACAGTTATGGGTTTCACTGGACCTTGGTGAGGACTGCTCTTGTAAAAGCATTTTTCTCAAGGTGCCTGGACAACATTAATTTCTATCCAGTATTTTTTTTTTTTATAGTCTTTATTTTTATTTTTTTACTACAGTACAATATTTAATACAATAACAATACACAATATTTAAAACAAAATATAGGTGTTCTCAGATTGGTTTTATTAACAGGTGTTTGTTTACATTTGGTAACGCTTATGTTGATCACTGATTGGTCATTTATTCAGTTAGTTGGTGTAGCCTAGGGTTCCATACGCTATCAAATTTAAATTTAGCTCCTCTGCCCAGATATGTCATTTTTAATAGTTATTTAATAAGAGAGAACCTTCTAGGTATTGATGGGAGAGTCTTCCCCATCCAATGCAGAGCTATTGTTTTTTTTTTTTTTTGTTTTAGTTTTTTTGCATAGAACAAGAAAATTCTCAATAACGTACTAAAGTGTTTGTTACATCCCAGTTCATCTAATAAATTAAGTAAACATATTTTGGGGGAGCTCTCCTCAGTGCTGCTATATTTTGGTCTAAGTATCCCATTACCTCACACCAAAACTGTAGAATGGTGGAACAGTCTCCAATCATATGAAAGAAATCTGCATTATCAGTTTTACATTTAGAGCAGGATACAGTATAGTTCCTACCCATTTGGTGCAACCTAACTGGGTTGAGATAAGTTTGATGAAGTATTTTGTTTTGAATGAGTTTATCTCTGGTACTTGTCAGGCCTTGTGTGGCTTTAACAATGAAAAAAACAGCCACAAAAAGTGGCTAAATGGGACGCGCTGAGGCTGCAAAAGAAAAGAAGGAGACAACCAATTGTAAGGATAACTTAAGGAGCGGAGTACCACAGTGGGTTTGTCGCTGGCCCCACTCAAGGCGCGGAGTCTATATTTTATATATTTTTTATTTTGCAATATTGCACTATTGGTTGTCTCCTTCTTTTCTTTTGCAGCCTCAGCGTTTCCCATTTAGCCACTTTTTGTGGCTGTTTTTTTCATTGTTGATTCTTCATTGGGCATAGTGGCAGTTTGCCCCTTCAGTTTTTTTAGGTTATAGGGCACTGGCCAAATTTAAATTTTAAAAAAAAA
The DNA here is from genome assembly GCA_021901965.1 of Pipa carvalhoi. Taxonomy (NCBI): domain Eukaryota; kingdom Metazoa; phylum Chordata; class Amphibia; order Anura; family Pipidae; genus Pipa; species Pipa carvalhoi. Next base: position 15,566 of record JAKJJM010021089.1, on the reverse strand, counting down.
TTTTTCTTGGCGCTACACATTGTTACACATTTTTTTTCGTGACCTGTTTGCTTGTGTGGCTTTAAGTGCAATCTCATCCCAATCCTCATGCTCCTGGTCGGGCACATGAGTCTTCCATTTTAGCTTAATTTTGTCTAGGGGAGAGTCTTGAAGTGGTAGAAGTATTTTGTATATTTGGGAGATAAGGTTTTATTTTGTTAGGGTTGTACAACAATTCTTCTAATTTTGTTGTACGTATATAGGAGATTTGCATCATTTGTGTATTCTAAATGTGTTTTAGTTGCAGTTATTTGTTGTTTGGTATGGTTGGAGAGTGGACATAGGTTGCTATTTACATTTGTGTCCTGAACGTATCTTTATCTATACGATCCAGTAATCTTTTTATCTCTTTCTGGGCCTAAAATGATGCACCAGGAAACAATTTAAAGTGAGCTAAGTTAGAGTTGCCCCACAGTGGTACATTTGGAGATATAAGTCATTCAGAAAGATTAATTTTATTGTCTATGTAGTCCCATGGTTTTTTACTGCCATAATAACCGGGGGCAACTGTGGTAAGTCATTGGGTTTTCTAAATGGGCAGTATTGGAGTGCCTGTTTTTCCGTATCAAAATGAAACCATGAGTGAATAAGTGCTATTTGGCTAGCTAGGTAGTATAGCTTTATGTCTGGTAGTAGAAAGCCCAATTGATCTTTGGTAGCTTTTAGCACTTGTTTGGATATGCTAGGGGTTTTGCTGTGCCACAAAAAATATGTCAGTATTTTGTCAATTCTGGCAAGAATTTGGAGAGGTATCGTCATTGGGGTGTTATGCAATTTATATAATAGTTTAGATCATTTTGAAAATATTAATTCTAACAATTAGGGTTTGGGGTAGAGGTTGCCACACTTGAAGTATTTTATCTAATTTATTAATTAATGGAAGTGGGTTTGATTAACAAATGTTTGGGAGGGTTTTACTTACTGTTATGTTATTCCAAGATATTTAATATGGGAGTCCGACTGCAAAAGCAAGCTATTGGCCAATCTCTAGTGGTTGCATGGTAAGTGCAAATAGATATGGGGAAAGTTGGCAGCCCTGCCTTGTGTCTCTAGTTGGGGGAATTCCTCCGATAGTAGGTCATTAATTCTAACTCTGGAAGTGGGGTTTCTAAATAGAATTTGTATGCATTTGATGAATCCCAGCCTAAATTTATATCTTTTGAATACCTCCCAGAGATATGGCCACTCTACTGAGTCAAAAGCTTTGGCAGTGTCTAAAGAGACAATGACTCTCCTTTATTCTAATGTTGAATTTGTAAATAGAGATACAGATGCCGCAAATTAATGTCAGTAGTCTTCCCTGGTATAAAACCTGTTTGGTCAGGGAGTATATGTGAGGTGATTACTTTAGTTAAGCGTGTAGTAAAGTATCTTGGCTAAAATTTTGAAATGATAGTCCATTGAAATCATAGTCCACTACTTTGGATTGTGGTTAGGAAATGTAATCTAAAGAAGCTAACAAAATCAGTCCTGTTTCATCTGCATATAAATACCTCATGAAGGGAGGTTTGTTCCCCCCAAAACATTGTTGTTGTGAAGATGGCACAATAAATATATATTTGGAGAAAACTGGATGTCTACTTTTTCATATTTTCCTATAACAGAGGGTGGAGTGATCCCTCTGGTTGTCCGGCTTGCAAAAGACACTTTGCGTTTGTGCGGAAAATTTTGTATCTGCATATAAGCCTTTTTGCACATGTTCACAAAGTACTAAAATATAAAAAAATAGGGACCCCACTCAAAGTTCTAATAATATTTAGTCACGCATGTAAAATATACACAGTTTAAGTCCTGCACTGTTTTTAAGTGTTGCTTTCAAAACAGCTGGATTTGAGATCCCTAAAGCCATTAGAAGAAGCTGCATTGTAAAGAGATACTCAAATTTGGGTGTGCGTAATTATTTTCGCACTAATTTAATTTTACTAATTAGCTAATGATGTTATTAATTTTTTTTTTTTTTTTTTTTTTAGAGAGTGCCAGATCCAGGACCTATGTAGCTATTTTGATACCACTTGGTATACTCTTGGTGCTCATACTTGGTGCTGCAGTATTCATTTATAGACGGAGGTAAGCTTTGCATAAATGCCCCAGACGTGACCAAAATTATAATTAAAGACATTACACATTTTTGAGACTTTAATAATGTGGTGCTTGGCTTACCCTCATTATCATTTTGTTATAATTCAACCCAGCACCTCACATTATGAATATTCATATGCATGTAGAGACAAATAGAGATATGTAGAGACAAATTCATGGGAGTTGCAGGCTAACTATACATGTAGAGTAAAATTCCATTAAATCAGGGAATCTGTTACTTTAGAGTCTGCAACAATCAAGCACTTGATAAAAATTGGGCAATGGACAATGGGAGGCAGAAAGTGGGCAACTGAGTGGCAGTCTATAGTATGATAGCAGGCAGAAAATGTAAGAGAAAAAATGTGTAATTCTATCCTTACAGGTGATTCTTTCTTTTTTGTGAATGCTCCTATACAATAAATGACATTCTAATTAAAAAAAATATTTGATAATCCAGCACCTTTATGCTCGCATGATGCCAGATTATAATAATTATACTGTTTGTACAGCATTTTTAGATTAATTAAAATCTGTTGTGTGCTACTTGCAACATTTATACAAGTTTTAATGGAACTGTATCTAGAATCTAGATCATGAATACTTTGTAAAGAGAAATACATAAATCTCAAGTAGTTAAGAATAGAGCCTCCTTGGTTAAACCTGTTTTCCAGCTTTACCCGTATATATCAAACTCCTGATGACACTAAAGTTGATCAGAATCTGTCAGTTCAAATTCTAAGGAAATGCCCAGCAGGGGCCTACCAAGGGTCATGCCAAAACCCATACAAGGTATAAGTTTAAGTTTCCCAAACTGGAAAAAAGGAAACAACTAAGGGGGTTATTGACTAAAATCCGAATTGTTGAGTAAAGGTGTGAATTCGCCAGCTAAAGACGGCCTTAATAGACTGCTACTGTCATAGTCGCAACTTCATTATGGGAATATTGTCACAGCCCCGACTTTAAAATTGTCGCTGTTGTGGATTTGCTATGGGAATCTGCTGTTTGAGAATTAGACAGTCAAATTTTCACTTTAGCCAATAACCCCCTCAGTGTAGATAAATAGTAGAACATTCAAATTCATTAGAGGCAAGTTACCCTAGGCTGCCAGATTATAAATATTGTTGCATTTAGCATATGGCATAACATTGATAAGCAGCAATTATCTGTAAAGATAAATTAGATTACAAAACTTAATTTTACTTTACATAATCTGTAAATATATCAAATAATATATTTATTACATATCAATATGCACTAATAGATTTTCACAATGTATCATCAAAACAATGGTACATTTGTTGTCATTTATTAGATCATCATACCAAAGAAGGAATGAGACGGAAATGAGCGTAAACCCAGAAAATACAGAGACCATTCAGCTGAGAGAAAACACCTAACTACCAGAAACAGGCTTCTGGTAAAGGCTACAATTAAACAGACTGGCTTTGGGCATTTACAGTTTGTTTTCAGGATGTTCTCAGGAAAATGATGCCTTGCTGCTGTCTGCTCAGGTCCAGATCTAATTTATTTTCTTGTTTATTTGTAATTTTGTTTTTGTGATAATATTTGTCTTACTGTTGGGTTCAGAATAATAATTGTTGAATTAACAGAATTGGGGTAATGGATCACCAGGAACAATTGTTTACAGTCTAGTGTTTGAGATCTATCAACCCACAGAAACAGTCAGAGGTTGGTTAACATTATTATAGCTCCCCTTAAACCAGTGAATTTTAACTGCTAATTGGTTGCTATAGGTTGAGTTCAGGCTCTGTGTTTTTTAGATCAGTGTTTCTATAGTATCTCCAAAAGGTTGTGCTTTGACAATTTCTCTTTTGAAATCAGCTACAATATTCACTTTATTATTTGCCTTTGCATTATTACAGTGCATGCTGTATGTTTGCAAGCATGCCAGATGTAGCAATAAAAATAATTAATATAAAATGCATATACATTTCTATCTGGAAATATATTTGATCCATCTGAAAAAATCGCCACTGTTTTGTAAGGTCTTATCTATAATATCAGTCATTTCTTTGTACAATACAAGTAAATCCAATTCTCTAATATAAAACACAAGCACACTGGAAAATGTGTTTCTTAATATTTTATTTAGGTAGGTTACATGAACCATTATCACATTTAGAGGTATCTTCAATTTCATTTTTTATTCCTCTTCACGAACCTGAATGTATGGATGACAATTAAAGAATTAAACACATATCTACTGTTAGATTATATAGTTCTTACATTCTAAGTTACTTTTTATCATAAAGGTCAGAAGAGAAAAATATTTCTTTCTTTCAGTTTAACACTTACTTGAAATTTCTTTTGAACCAAGTATACTATATTCGTGCATATTAAAAAGTGACCGCCATACAAAAGCTTAAAACCTATTTCAAGCAATCATACTGTAAGTCTGCAGTGTGAAATGGGTCAGTTTTCCACGTTCGGTATGCCAGATCATGTTGGACTCTAGTAAGTTTCACTGCAGTGATCTGAGCAAATGGAACCATTTCATTCCACAGTCTGTAAGATTGCGTGTATTCAAACTGAAGTAGGATAAAGAGGACTAATTCTTGCAGTAAAGATAAAAATAAAATGTCGGGTCTGAGAATATCACAATCTGCACCTTTTGATTTCTACAATCATTTCCACTAATGTTTTTTTCATATTTTAAGGCACTTTAGGGCTATGATGACTTGTATTTAAAAAAGTGGAGTAAACCACTAATAAAATGAATCTGTGATTAAGCACTATAAGTATAAAAAGCCACATAAACAAGAGAATGTCCTTTGTGTTATTTGTATAGCTATATACATTTTTGAGTTTAAACCTGACCTTAACTTGATATGAAAATGTTTAATAATTTATGTGGTAAACAAAGGAAAATTGTAACATTATATGTTTAATTTGTGTTTTCATTTGTAAAACGTAATACATTAAAATTCAAAAATCCAAAACCTGGATCTGGAGAATGATTTCTACAGTCTTGCACATGGGATAATTTAACAATGGGGGACAATAAAATAGCTGCTGGTGGGCATATGAGGAACCAAGTGTTAATAATGAAATGGGCATGGAAATGGCAGAAAATATTATTTAAAAGGCAAATGGGAGTTTTATTTTTACAGGTATTTTTTACATTTTATTTATGATTTCTCTTATACAATGAATGGTAGTGTCATAATCCAGAATATTTGATTACTTGGCATCTGTCTGGTTTAGTAGGAAAGTATGTCTAATTTTATTTATAAAGCGCCACAAATTTACACAGCGCTGTGCAATTCAGGAATACAAATATAATACACACATGGGAAAAGTGCATTACACATTACAACTGAGTAACTTACAGGCATAAAATCATGCTGGATTATTGAAATGTTACTGTATATTATAATTAAGCATTTGCCATATTTGGACTCAGGAAGGAAATTTTTTCCCTAAGATGAGGATAATTGGCTTTTTCCTCATAGTTTTTATTAGTATACTAATACATTGTAGTTGCTATTAATAAAATTGTGATAAACTCCATCTTACCTTTCCAGAAACATCTCTTGTTTTGCTTCTGAGCTTGTTCACTTGCGATTCAGCAATGTCAGCCCTCTCCTGAGCATCATCCAATTCGTGCTGCAGTTTCTTGTACTTTGCTAAATACTGGTTAGCTTGTTCTTCCTATAGAGTAGCAAACAGCATATTGTTTAAATTCCAAAAATATGCTAGATCTCTTTGATAATGAATTACACTGGGGGGGTTAATTTACTAAAGTATTAAAACACTAATATTTTGCAAATAGAGGTCATTTATTTCAGGATCTGTTGCTACATGAAGAAATGTTTAACTCAAGGGGACGAAATAGCCCTGTATTTACTATTAGTTTTTGTCTTGTCTAATCTAAAAGGCACACACAAAAGTAGAGATAAGGTGCTTAAATCATTTATGCCACCTAAAGTGGTACATTTTCTGAACTTTTGTCAGAAAGTTCCATTCATGCTCTGTACTTGCACAGGACAGTGCATATTATGTGATGGAAGATAGCACCACACTGTTAACTTTCTGTAAATGATTGGATGGGATTATTAAAAAAGTGAATTCATCTCATACAGTAAATACAGATAGGAGTGTGAAACTCACAGCTTCTTCGGATTGATGTTTGTAGCTCTTCACTTTCAACTGTAGCTTATCAATCAGATCTTGCATTCTAATAAGATTTTTCTTATCTTCCTCCCCCTGAGAAAAATAACACAACTCAGTTTTTTTTTCATTAAATTTTTATGCAAATATGCTATTTTGTAAAGGCCTGAAAAACACAGTAATGCATTATTGGCTAATAGCTAAAATATTGTCTTGAAACTTATGTATATGTCAGTGCTATATGAATAAAGGATGTGCCACAAATGAAATGCTATAACCACTGTAGCAATAACTAATTTACTTTTAATCAGTCTTGTTCTAGTCTTAGCAGTTAACTAGGATATCCATATAATGTATGGCTTAAATGGGGAAATTTAAAACCATGTGCATAGTACAGGAGAAAGATACAATTCGCCATGTTTTTTGGACCATTAACTACTATGTGTGATCTACACTTTAAAAATATTCGGGGACCTATTAAACTGTGAATTGTGCTGTAGATGAGTGACTTTGCAACAATTAGACTCTTCGCCAACTTCACATATTCAGCAAAGATTATTTTCAGTGATGTAGCAAAGAAAACACAGACTTTCATTCAAAAGGCTTAAAAATGTGCCAATCAAGTGTCTGCATGAGTTAGGAATTATCTGACATTGAAATTAATGTAAAAACATTTGTAATTTATGTGATTATTCTCCAATGAAAAAAGCACAAAAAAAATGTGACATAGCCCTATCTTGTCATGCATATTGTACATTACCATTTATTATTAAGTCATGTATATTGTCAGTATATTGTCATAAATGTTGAAAAAGGCGACATTGACTCTTTTAAACTTATTTATGTGAAGATGACATCACTTCACCTTAATGCATCTATTTATGACAAATTCACAAAAATCAACCACTGCTATTATATGCCTGACAACACTCAGAAAGTACTGTGCAACAATTCACTCCATTGCAGTCACAATACACTAAATAGTGAATATGCACAAGTGACTTTGCTATACAATGAGTGATTTTACCCAAGTTGTCATGAAATCATTTAGAAACACAAATCAGCCCTTTCATGTTTATTAGGACCTGATACATAAAGACCTGAGACTAAAAAATTCCTTCTTCTTAATTGTGATATAATTAAGTGCTACTGACAGCAGAGCAGCCACACACCTCTAATAGCACTATGGTATTAATGTAAGTAAAATAGTGCCAGACTTACACTGATAGCATAGTAAATACAGGGCCGTGTCACTGTACTGTCAGTAATAAAAAGGAAAAGGGGGAATGGGAAAGAAAAATCACACTGCTACTATTCCCACTGTACTGTAGTGTTGTGCAGATAAGGTGCAGGGTTAGAAATATGTTACTTAAGCATAGAGTAAATAGAAAAAGCTGCAACGCACACACAAATCCAATAAATAGTGTAAAGGTGAGTTAAAATATAACTTTTATTAAACTCAAAGGTTAAAATTGCACATAGATAAATAGTGTCAAGAACTTAAAAATTGATCTAAAATAATCCACTAAACAGTGGTATTGTCCTGAGGGGTGGAAGCTAATTAACGGAGAAAAGGAGTAATTTCTCCAAGAGTAGGATAATAACTAACATATGTTTCACTCCTCCAAGGGAGCTTTATCAAGGTAAGTTAAGATAGCTTCACGGGAGATGCTATAAATAAGATCAATTGCTAAATAAAGTTCAAATAAAGGCACTGAGATTAATAATTAACCCAGGGTTTATGAGGTTACCCTAATTCCAATTGTTAGTGGGTTAGATAAAGAACAAGGAATAGAAAAAGTATCTCTTAGTTATTTTTTAGGGTAAATACCACATTAGTAAATTCATACACTATGCCCCGAATGAACAAGTGTGGGATATTAACTGTTGTTGCTAGATTCTAGGTTTAAGTCAGATAGGCAGCCAAGTATATATGAAATAAGGTAAGTATTACTTTAAAAGTTCATGCACAGTGTAGTGAGTTAGCAAGTGTAAGTGATTCAGAGATATTACTGAGTACTGAATATATTTAATAGACCAGGGTTTCTGAGGTTACCATAAATCCAATTTGTTTATGGAGTTAGTGGAAAGTGAGAAATTAAGTAGGTATCACTTTAATAACTCACAATGTTCCAAATTAGCAAGTGTAAAGAATAGATGTTATTACTGATTTTATTCAGATAGACAACTATATGTATATGAAATTGGGTAAATACCACTTTAATAGTTCATGCACAATGTGGCAAGTTAACAAGTATAAGGTGATTGCTGAATACTGAGTTTTAGTTACATAGATAACCAAAAACACCAAGTAAAGTGCAGGAGGTATTCAGCTAAAAATGATTGTATGAAAGCATAGGACAAAGTTCTCAAATGTCAATAATAATAGTCATTATAAGTGGTGACCTGTAGACAGGGTCACACACTGGAGGTAATAAGTTTGTATTTTGTAATGGCGTCACTCAAACACAAGGACGCCAGGCTGTCTAATGTGGTCAGACAGATAAAGGATAATAAGAAGTAACCGTGGATAAGATGTTCGTGAGTAATAACCTGCCTAATAGCCCACTTCAGAGAGCCATATCTGAGGTTTCTAAGCCTGCCTATTGCTAATCCACTAACAAGGAACAATATCTAAAGCTCTGTCTAAGCACCGCAAAAATGGTATAGATGATGGCCACTCCATCGGCTTCATATTTATAGACCGCAACAGCCAATGGGAGGGAGGGAACCGGGACACTCCTCTGACTGTAGTTGGAATGGAAATGTAAGAAATGGCGGGCTACAGATGTCAGGTAGTCTGGGCTTGTTACAAAGGGTGCTTGTCTTACTGTGCTCGTATGTTTTTGTAGCCTTTTACAGAGTTGTTGTGTAGGCATACCCACATATCTCTTATGACACGGGCACTCAAGGCAGTATATGACTCCCTTAGATTTATAGTTAATGTAAGACTGTATAAATTGTTTGTTCCCAAAATGATCTGTAAAGAATTGTTTCCTAATCATATGAATGCAAGTTACACAGTTTCCACAGGGAAAGCTGCCTTTACAGATAGGTTCTTTCCTATTTTTATTGAAATGACTGTGTAGTAGAAAATTTCTAAGAGTTTTAGTCTTGCGTATGGAAGTGGAGATATGAGCAGCTAGATGTTTGCCCAGAATTGGGTCACTTCTAATGATGTGCCATTGTCGGTTCATAATTTTCATGATGTTATGATGTTTTTCCAAAAATGTAGTCACAAATCTTATCTGTTCGTCCTTTGGTTTTGATTTTTTTTATTGTCAGTAGCACTTCAAAGTGGAATAGACAAAATGATTCCATAAATAGCCAAAGTATAAACATCACCTGATAAGTGAGCTCTTTGATACGCCTTTCAAATTTACGAAATCCTTTAAGTGACTCAGAATTACGACGCTGCTCTCCTTCTAGTTCATTTTCAAGTTCACGCACCTGTTGTAAAATCAATAGCTCATTATTTTACATTCTTAATACAAACCATTTTCTGTGCCTTAAATGAATACAATAGTATTACTATCACTGGAAACGTTCAGCACAAACACAACCCTGAACACATATTTTTGTTGACACAATCCATTATGTTTCTAGAAAGATCAGTGGGAGTTGCTTTCATTTGAAATCTAAAGAGAACCCAGTCTATTAATTACATGCACAACACATCTGATTTCCTACATAGGATTAAGCAATTCTGCTCTTCTCAGAATAGGAAGTGCAATCATGCTTTATATCAGATATTCTAAAGAAGAAATAGTCTGTCTATCAGTCAGTCTATATGCTTATGATTTGAGCACTGCTATATTCCAAAGAACAAGGAGAGATGTGCAAGAGATGTGTACCTACATCCTTATGGATGATTTTGTCACTTTATGTAATACTGAAAGCTATTTCATTTGCCTGACTCTAACGTACTGTTGAAGAAAGGCTTTTTTTTTATCACACAGAGCATTTTTATAAAAAAAGACCATCTTTTACTTGTGTAAAGTAGAGCCTAACCATAGTGTACTGTGGAAAACATATGTAACACAATAACATCATTTAGCATTGTGTTAGATTGTTTTTGTATTTTAATGTAATAAGAGGAGGCAGCTTCTAGAGGGTCTATGGAAGACTGGGGCCCCGTGCTGAGCTGGCCCCATGCACTGTCCTATTTTAGTGGGTCTGCAGCAAGCCACAATCTGAATCAGCATTGCTGTGGGCCCACTTAACTGCATACATGCAAATGCATATGCACATGCTGTGGGGAAAGGGGCCCCTGCACAGATTTTGCTCTGGAGTCTGTGGTGGCCACGGAGTACAAGTATGTTATTCTTATGTTAGAGTTCAGTCCCCCTTTTGAGGCTAGTTTCAGTTCTAGCCATTCTTATTTTCTAAAAACTAATTCCCCATGCAAACTTTAACAGATACTAAACCCATGAACCCTCCTATGTTTATGTTGCCTTGGTTACAAGCATAGATGTCATCATCATGCATTTTATGTATGTTAATTTAAGAGGGTTTAATGCCCCTTTAATAATTACTTTGATATATAGTTGGGTTTCGGCCCTTTGCTTTACTCAATTACAATATCTTACATGATCTCCCATCTTTGCACTTTTAGATGTTTACAAATGGATATTTGTTTTAGTTATCCATATACAGTACACCTTGGCTAATGTAAGTATACAGTAAAATAGACATGAACCTACCCTGGATTCCAGCTTTTGGATCTGTTTTTTGCCTCCTTTCAGTGCAATCTGTTCTGCTTCATCCAGTCTTTTTTGGAGATCCTTGATAGTCTGCTCCATGTTCTTTTTCATTCTCTCCAAATGAGAACTAGTATCCTGTTCTTTCTTTAACTCCTCTGCCATCATAGCAGCCTTAAATAAAATCACAGTGCTGTTTTACAGGTTTTTAATGTATACTTTGCTTTTATAAACCAGCTTTTTTTACATTGTGTTGTATTTATTGTCTCCCAATAATTTATTTATGGAAGAGTTAACTGGAAAATGTAAATTAATTACAGTGATTAACATTTTCGACAATATTTACATTAAATCTGAATTCAGTTTCTTGGTGGATCTGGCGTGTGTAGTCTCTTCACATTTAGCATGATGAAGTATTGATAGCATAATGCTTCACTTTTTCTTATTGGAGCAAAATAATTATGAGCAAATGCCATTTATGACTTAACGCTATACTCACATCTGTTATAGCTTTCTTTGCTTTATCTTCTGCATTTCTACATTCCTGGGTGGCTTCTTCCATTTCACTAAACATGTGGGATACATCATTTTCTAGCTTCTTCTTCTGACTGATCAGACTTGTATTCTGTAGGGAGAAAAGAACTATTTTATATGATCACCTTATGCAAATACACCTCAGTGCTTGCTTTGCTAGTTTATGGATGAAGGTTTTTTTTTCTCAAAGCTAAACCCACTTCATGTAATTTAGTATCATGTGCACTATTCAATGGTAGCATTAAAACTAACTACTTAATATTGTGTAGTTCATTTTTGTAGGAAACAGCCATAAGATGGTGAACCGTAGTACCTGGCGACAAGACGGTATCAGTAAATCCTTTAGAATGCGAGGTACAATGCAAGGTAGGACTTTCAATAGTCAGTGGTTTTATTGTTATGGATAATTGGTATTTAAAAAACAATCCACATTCAGGTCCCCCTTCTAGGACCTTGGTCATGACTGATAAGAGAATAGCAAAAATTTTCTATCCTCTTATCAATCATTTATTGCTTTTTTATGCTGAAATAAAAGTTAGTGTTTATTTTTGTGCTTTAAAGACCCAGGAGTTACCTGTTTTATATATGGCTACTAAAAATCTGTACTTTTATTTAACATCAGCCTGTGAATGTGTCAGGTATTGGATTGTATTTATATTACGCAGCGTAATATATCAACAGGTATGTTCTGAACGTGCTAATGTTTACATGTTGTATGCTTTAAGATTTTTAAAGGATATCCTGGGTATTTCTTCCCTCTTCTGTTAATATAAGGTAAGTTAAAGAGCATACCATATATGTTACATCTTTACCATTCCTAAAATAATAAATCTGGTGCAATCATACTGTATACCATAATGAATATCTCCTAAACCTGGTGATGCACACCTGAGAATGGAGCAGATTAACCCTTTCTGTAGCTTCCAACAATTCTTGCTCAGCTAGTTTTCTTGCACGTTCTGTTTGATCCAGTGAAGCCCTTAGTTCATCAAGTTCTGCCTGCAGGAGAACATTTCTTCTTTCACTCACAGCTGCCTGTTCCTTAAGATCCTCAGACAAGTGTACAGAATCATCTAGCTGAACTTGTAAGTCCTAATAGCAGAAAAAAGACCCGTTAAAGAGATTAAAAAAACAAGATACATCCAGTGTTCCCAATCGTTAAGCAGTGCTCGTATCATGATATTGTGCTAGACTGTGTAGATTATGATAATGTGATAAGCGACTGTGGGAACCATATTCAAATTAGTGTTACACTTGACTGAGTTGGGAAATCAAACGGGTAAGAAAAGTTTTACAAAACTGATTAAAGTTGTAATTTTTAGTGGTAACCTAATTAATGCAAAATAAATTTCCAGGCTATAAACCCATACCTTATATTGTGCCTGAAGAGCACGCATGGTTTTGGTAGCTTCAGTAGCTTGCCTGGTAGAATGACTTAGTTGAATTTCCATTTCATTCAGGTCTCCTTCCATCTTTTTCTTGAGCCGGATAGCCTCATTTCTACTCTTGGCTTCTGAGTCCAAGTTGGATTGAAGAGATTCAATAACACGTTGCAGGTTTCTCCTAATTTTGCATAAAAACATTTGCCTTTACATTGTTTTCCAGTTTTTCCAGTGATATTCAGCATGCGTGCTATGCTTTTTTTTTTGCACCACTGTTTGTGCATTATTTTTATCTTAGAAGTTAAACTTTAGGCACAAATAGCAATGAAAAACCAATGGTTCTTCCATGATAGCTTACTATTACCGTTCCTTTAATAGATATACAGCTAGAAAAACTGGTTAAATGTTCTTATTATATTAAATGCATCGGTGTGCACAATGTTGCACTTAGGAAAATATTGCTCAATCTGTTATTAAAATCCATACCTGATATTTTCTGTTTCTTCATCTTTTTCTGCAAGCTTTCTTTCAAAATCTGCTTTTATTTGAGACAATTCTAGCTGGAAACGAAGTGTTTTGCTTTCTTCATGCTCTAGTGCACCCTTAGTTCAACAGATATAATTGTATTAGGTATGTATGTATAATTTTGTTTATAAAGCACCAGAAATTTGCACAGCGCTGTACAATTCAGCAATACAAATATAGTGTAGACATGGGACAAGTACATTACACAATACAAGTGAAGTAAATTACAAGCATAAAATCATGAGGATACATCACTTTAAATTCAAATGGCAGCGATCAGCCAATTGAATTGGCCTCCGCTGACGTCATCTGTGACGTCAGCGGCCCCTGATTGGCTAAGCCAACAAGGAAGCACTGAGGAGAGATGAGTCTCCCCAGCGGCTGCCGCATTGAGCAGCCTAATGTAACAAACAGAAGCACCGCTCATTATATTTACTAGACCAAATAGAAATCCGAAATTCCGAATTTTTATTCGGAATTCCAAAATCGAAAATGCCATTTTCGAATTATGCATATCGAAAATGGCATTTGCGATTTTAATAAATTTCGCCCAGAATGTCAATTTCCAAAATCAATTCCGCAGTTCCTCAAACAGCATGTGACCTGTCCTGAAGATAAAGCTTACTTGGGTAGGGTATATATATAAGTTTACAACAGCATTAGTGCTTTTATAAAAATGTTTTGCATTTATATAACAACTATAATAAAGCTGTTTGTCCGATGTATTTTTCCAAAATATGAACAAGTGTCCAGTATGTTACCTCTGCTTCCTCAAGTGCCACCTGAACCTCTGACTTCTCTTGCTCCACTTGCTTCTTCACTTTTTCTATTTCATGAAGGCTTTTATTTCCTTCACTGATTTGGTCAGTCAGGTCTGAAATCTCCTCTGAAAAACAATAATGTTAAACCTTTTAGCTTCTGAAGACATTTATTGTGCTATAAAACTGACTTCTGCTCCACAAGTAGCCACTATAAAGAGAATTCCTTTCCACTATTAGCCTGGGTATCAGCTATGAATTATTCTAATACTAATTCACCACTCTCTAATCTTACCTTTGTACAAATTGTCCACATTCTAATCAGGATTAAAATGATCTTTAGTTTTATGACAATGTCAGACTGTGTGAGTGCTGTTTCATAAAGTCTGAATGCTAAAACCACCTATATCCCAATACCAATATAATGTTTTTCTGCTGGAATGCTTCTTCAGGCTAATTATTATTTTTTATAGTAGAGGAAGAACAGTCTCAGCAGTCCAGCTGAACCCATGTTCTGGTCCTGTACAAGGATAGCTGCAATGTAAGGCAGGCATCAGAGGGCTTATGCTCTAATTTAGTTTGTAACCACAGTGACTCATGCAGACACTGTAGTACAGGCTTAAGTTGTGTTGCTGTCTGGTTTAAGCACTCCATTGTTTTTTTACCTTGAAGATTTTTGTTCTCTCTTTTGACAGTCTCCAAGTTATCCAAGACTTCCTCATAGGCATTCTTCAATTTGAACAGCTCTGTGCTGAGGCTGCGGGCATCCTTTTGAGATGCTTCAAGCTCTGCTTGAGCCTCCTCATACTTCTGCTTCCAGTCAGCAATTATTTTGTCAAAGTTGCGCTGTTTCTTGTCCATTGCTGAAGCTGCAGAATTGGAGCGTTCTAGGTCAATCATCATGTCTTCTAACTCATTCTGCAAGCGATGCTTTGTCTTCTCAAGGGAGGCACACTTAGCGTTAGCAGCCTCCACAGCTTCTTCTGCTTCCTGAAGCCGTGCAGCAAGTTTTTTTCTAGGTAAAGTGCACAAAAATAAGGCAACATTGAAATTAGGATATAATTGCATTGTAAGATCAACAATCATACTATGATATTTTGTTTCATAAACACTTTATTCTGTTGTATTTACTGTCTTTTTCCTTGAAAGTATAAGTGAGTGTACAGTTGTACCTTCCTGTCATATACAAAAAAATGACACTTCATTCATTGCTGATGGTCAAAGCACACCCTCCTGAGGAAGCTGCTGGCTCTTAGCGGTGAAACGTGTTGAGGATTTGAGGACTACTAAGGACTTTGAGGATTCTAATAAGTCCATTCTTAAAGGAGAACTATAGTCAAATTACATCTTTACATATGTTGTACTATACCTTAGTGTGAACCCATTCATCCCTGTAGTTGTTTCATCTGAAGCTGGAT
>JAKJJM010021060.1:0-12467 GCA_021901965.1 Pipa carvalhoi | reverse complement strand
TATATATATATATATATATATGTATAGGGCACACAGTGTGACCGTGTTACCTTAACTCTTCTTTCAAAGGTTCAGCTAGTAACCTGATAAAGACCTATTACCCTGAAGGTATGAATGAAGCTTTAATTGGAATCATTCTTTATGGGACATTAAAAGGACTTCATTACCTTCACCAAAATGGATATATTCACAGGTATGCAAACCACAGACCTTGCACATAGGAGAATTCTTGTTTGTTTCTTCTGAATAATATACTTGGTTTGTTAAAGTGTCATTTGCAGTGTAATGTCCCTAAAACAAGAGAGGTGTTTTGACTATGGCGGTAAAACTAGCATCAAACAAACAAATCCCATTCATTTCAATGGCCACTGTGTCAAAACAATCATGCTTGATATTGCCTGCACATACCATTAAATCTTCACATTATTTAATTTGATGTGCTATACTGTTTCTTGAATGTTAGGTGCTATTGGGGTTGGGGGTGGTGGTCATAATGTACCTGCATTTAAAGGTGATTTTGTTTGCAGACATCCTGTTGGTCTGTCTTTTAGTCCATCCTTTACATACAGCATATATCACTATTCTTCATATAGTTACATAATTATTAAGGTTGAAAAAAGACAGAGGTCAATCACATTTAACCCTTCCTTTACCTTTGTTGGTCCAGAGCAAGGTGATGAAAGCTTGTGCCAAATTTGTTTGAGCATAGGGTAAAAATCCTTCCTGACCCCAAGTGGCAATGAGATTGGATCAATGTGCTACTAACTATTCCTATTGGTTTTCAATAACCACTTACTTTGTGTTCTTTTAAATAAATATCCAAGCCTTTTTTCAAGCACTCCAGAAATGTCTCTAGCAACTGTAGATTAAATCCTTTTTCTTCAGAGGATTCCCATGCGTCTCTTGTATTTTTAGTGTGAACAGTTTATCAGCCTTAGGTTAAAGGTGCGATATTATCATCTTAGGATGTTGTGTTGTTTTTTTTCTGAAGAACTGTAAAAGCGAGCCATATCCTTATATCAGAAGAAGGTCTGATATCTCTTTCTGGACTAAGTCGTTTATACAGTATGATACGAAGTGGAGAGAAAATGAAGGTAGCTTATGATTTTCCAAATTTCAGCACTGCAATGCTTCCTTGGTTTAGTCCCGAACTACTGAGACAGGTAGGCTAATATTCATTCACTGCAATGTGTATTACAGGGGCTGGCAAGTCAAAAGCTATTTTTTTTTAATATTTTATTGTCAATCCTAAAACAAAATGTTTGTAATATATTCATATTATTTTGTTCTTTCCATTATATGATATAATTCATTTTACCCTGTTATTATCGTCTAAAGTTTATGTAACATTTGAAGTTTGTTACATTGTATCCTGCTCTGTAGAATAAAAGCAAGTTCTCTGCTTATGTAAAAATGTACAGTGTTATCAGAGTTCAGGATTATAAAGGTGGAAAGCAAAAAAACAGCATTACAAAAGCTATTATAAAGATACTCTACAGCTTGTATCACAATGACTGTGAGTATCTGAAAAATCAATCATAATCTTGCTGGTGTACCAAAGAGTTGCTGCAAATTAGTTTATGACAAAGTAGGAGAGAAGTGGAAAAGACTATAATATGAAAACCACTGAAAATAAGTGAATATGTATTCTACAAATAATTTAACGTTAGAATAGCACATGCAATAATTGTGGGTAACTGAACTGTTCCATCAAAGGAGAACTAGTGTGCTTGTTAGAGTAAGGGTGATTCTACAGGTTAAATGTTAATATACTCAATGATGCTGTTCTTTCTTACAGCACTGCCTCCTGCTGCTGCATTAATTATCGATTGGATTATTGCACTTTTTTTTCTTCTAGCTGTGCAATTCGCCCTGTGGGGCCACATCAGTTAGTGTATTGGCACATTACCTGCAGAATCATTCCTAATCTAATGAGCATTTTAGTTCTTCTTTAAGATGTAGATTCATACTGGGAGAGCATTTGCAGAGCTTTTATATGACCAAGGAAAAACCTCAGACATTTAATAATATTTGCTGGTGCCCCACACCTTAATTTAAAAAAATCGCAGATTGTCATAGCAGATTCTTAACAACTTTAGGGTGTTACAGTTCTAATTTTGAAAGTCTAGGGTTTACTTGTATCTAAAGGACAATTTTTTTTATTTTTTTTTATATCTACCCGCTGATGCACACTAGGGACATGCATCTTAATTTCACTTCATCTTAGGCTGGGTTCACACGAGCGTATGATGCGCAGCGTATCATACACTCGTGGAACCCAGCCTCAAAATGCCGCGCCGCTCTGCCCCATAGAACTTGCCTTGTTCCTGGCAGTACGCTGGGAAAATGCGATGGTTGGCGTTCGCGCGATACGCTCGTCTGTCTGGACAAGGTAAGTTCCATAGAGTAGAGCGGCTCTGCGTTTTTTCATTTTCGCACGAGCGTATGATGCGCTGCACATCATACGTTCGTGTGAACCCAGCCTAATGGTGACTTTGTATACCATATGTAGATTGCAAAAAGATATGCCTTTCTATCCTTGTAGATTAGATTTGTAAATGTACTTTGGTGCAACCCTATCCTATTTACCCTGCCAAATGAATCTGTTTGCATCTTGGAATAAGGACAGGACATGCAACAGTAATGTTCCTGAAATATACAAATGGTTGCGCATGGGGTTTATTTTAATCACATTGGCTCTAGGGAACATGATATTTCATTACATGTTCTCCTCCCTTAAAAAAAGTGGGCTCTGTAGTTTACTGATTACTTACATTAGCATTAGTGTTTCCTCCATGTCGGCTTGCTATATACTTTTTAAGTACTGAAAAAGTTGCCCGCACACTGTAAATGCAGTTCCTATGCCAGATGAAGTAAAAAGGGGCACACTGCAGCTGTTTGTTTGACACAGAGACTATATGTGCACATCATAAGGCTGACACTCAAATATGGGTGTATATATCCTGCACATGCTGCTCACCCAGAATCTGTTTCAGCAGAAAAAACACACAGGTTGATTAGATGAAGTGCTTGTGGCCACAGAGATGTATATGTTCACACAAATGTGGAACTATACTTACATATCAGCTATTACACATAGGCCATGCAAGTCACAGCGCACACAAATATCAGTAGGAAACAAGAGTTATTACTGTCTGCTTATGCAGATAATAGACACAATTGAACATCTGAAATCATATAGGGCTCATTATGAATATGTATTACCTAAAGTTCCACTGAAAAAAATCTGAGTAGGGGGATCTGTTTATCCAACAGGTAAGTCAGTGGGAGCTCTCTCAGGCTGTTTTGTAGGGTTTTTTTTAACTCGGTGGCCTTAACCTGACAAGGGTAGCTGCAGGCTATTTGATTTTAGCTGTAAAAGACCTAAGCAAATGCTGTAAAAAGTAGTTATATGAATATTGCTTGTCAGAAAAAACTCTGCAATTAAATAGTTTTGCTGTCTGGGTTAGAAGTAGTAGATAACATCATGCATCCAAAAACAGATTTCTTGTACTATATTTTGCTGGGCCTGTTATTTTACAGGCATTCAAAAAGCAGTCTCACAAAAAAGGTCATACTGGGTGGGAAACTAGTTTTGCCAGCTAATATTATCATCTGTAAGACTCCACTTTCATGTTAATGTTTAATTTAATTTCAATTATTCAGGACCTCTATGGATACAGTGTGAAGACAGATATCTACAGTCTTGGGATCACTGCCTGTGAATTAGCTACTGGGCGTGTACCATTTATGGACATGCACCGTACTCAGGTAATATAATACAAAGAAGAAAAAAGGTCCTCATAGAAATTGCACGCACACAGGAATAATGAATATAAATGAGAAAGCTGTGGCTATATGTTTTTTTTTGACTATTTATATTCTATACATTTTGATGTGGCACTATTGTAGTGCTTTTTGCGCTCCTTTTGTTTTTCACAATTTATTACAAAAAAGCACACATACAAAAAATGTCAAAAACACTAAAAAATACTCTAAAGGGAACCATCGAAAACGGCAGCGCCACCACCTCCCTATCACAAAAAAAATATATATATAACCCTCCAATGACCCTAAGACTGCTAAATAGAATAAAGTGCAAAGAGGCAAAGCAAGTAGCCCTGAATCCAGTGCAAATCCTGCACAGCAATGCCAAAGTACAGAGTCAAAAAACAAAAGTAAGTCACAATATCGGGGGGGAGGACAAGTAAAGGGGGTGGGGCACCCACCAGACAATCACACAGACGCGTTTCGCCTCTAGCTGTAGAGGCTTCCTCCTGCGTGTCACGTAATAGTCTTATTTACTCTGCTTACTTTGCTTTCTTTGTATTAACTAAAGTACATATACCATGTATAAAATGGCCAGTTGCAGTCATAAATGTATTTTCACAAACTGTCTTATTATTGTCAGTGTCTGGTCTTTGTTCTCCCACCAAAAAAAAAAAAAAAAAGTAATAAGCTAAAAGTGGATCGGCTTTCTTCTAGACACAAATGTTATATATATTCCATACAATCTCTTCTTCATTTGTAACTATGGCTGAAAAGGGGACCACAGTGCCCTGAAATCCTGCAACATTTACTTATTCAGTTAAACATTAGAAGGTATCTAACTTCTTCTTGACTTGCAGAGGTACCACACTAAGTTTTATTGCATGGCTTACTGGGAAAACCCTCTGTTTGTTATGTATTAGAGTTGCTAGATCCTTGGTAAAGATATCTTTCATCCTGGTCATTCCAGCGTGTAGAGTTTTAGAAACTGATATAAAAAGAGACAATGCTATGGCCACTGTTCCCAGTACTTCATTTATTTGGAGCTAGGCAACTGATACATATACATCATCTATTATTCTTCCTTTATTCAATCAGGGGTGCACCAAATCCATATTTTTTTTAAAGTTGTTCATAAAATGATTCCTTGCCTTAAATCTTCCCTGTATATGATCTCCCAGAATTACTTATCTTGGATTATATTTCTATGTTTAAAGATGCTGCTACAGAAACTGAAAGGTTTACCATACAGTCCCTTGTATGGTAATACATTGCCAAGTGAGATATCACCATTAAAGAATTCCAGATCTGGAATGGATTCAGGAATTGGAGAAAGTGTTGTTGCTGCATGCATGACTCATACTATGACTAGTGAAAGGCTGAGAACCCCGTCCCCAAAAACCTTTTCATCTGACTTGCAAAACCTAGTAGAACTTTGCTTACAACAGGATCCTGAAAAAAGGTGTGTAACAATTTTAGAAAGACATCAAGAACATTCATGTAAAAGTCAAACATTTACAGTGAATCAAATGTAAAAAAACATACTTTATGCACCATAAATAATTCATATTGGTTTTATTTATTTGTTTTTTTTTTTTAAATCTGCTTTATCCAGGCCCTCAGCTGGGACTTTGCTGTCTCACACGTTCTTCAAACAGGTGCATTTTTTTTTTTAAACACATTGCTCCTTTTAACTAAGATTCTTTTAGTTTCATGCTTTTAGAAGTGAAGGTCATCTAGGCAGCAGAAGACATTATATTGTTGATCCTGATAGGTGCATTTAACCTTTTGAGAAGGCAGTTATTTAAGCAGAAGGCCAGTAAGCATGGACTTCATCACATGAACATCCTTCAGCACCCCAATTAACGAATGCTAAAGGTGTGGTTTAATCTCTAGGTCAGTTATCTCCAACTGTTACTCAACTACAACTCCTAGCATCCCAATAACAGCTATGATAGAAAGCTCTGAGTCCCCCTTCATCACATAAATGTTCACACATAGTCCAGACCATCCTACACTGCATGCACAAACTATCAGGCATAACCTTTGTTTGATATTACCAACAATGTTGGGGTTACAAATATATTATACTTGGATACATGGAAAGGTATTTTCAAACAGACTAGAACATTAAATGCATATATACATTTTAACAATTGTAGAAGACCTTGGTTAATTTTCTTTTATTGTATATGCTTTATTTCAGAGGTTCTCAACCTCCCTGGGTCAGCGACCCCCGCGATGATGTCGTCGCAGGGGTGTGCCTGGTCATGTGATGACGTTTAGTGCAAACATCATTACGTGACGCACATGCGTGATGAGGTTGCGGCTAAACGTCATCACGTACGTGCGTCACGTGATGACTTTTGGCCGCAACGTCATCACGCAACCACCCCTATAAATAGGGACTTGCGGAGTGGGCTGGCTGAGCAGCGGTTCTGTGACCCCCAGGTTGAGAACCTCTGCTTTAGTTAGAATGGTTGTTAGTTGAAGTCTGCTATTAGCCATGTGGTTTTATATATGATAAATTAAAAGTTAAGATTCAATGTATATGTGTGATCAAGGGAAACCTGCTTTTGTTGAGATAATGCATCAGGCAAAATTCTGCCCCATTCATCAATGTAAAAAGTATCTGATGTTCATAAGCCATTGGATTCATTCCCAAAACTCCCACAGAGTTGCTGTATAGTACAATCTTTGTCCAATGACATCAATAGCATACTCATTATGCAGAGTAGTAATCACTTAGAAATAGGATGTATAGTTGTGTGGAAACTGGATGTACATCTGATTGCTTTGCATTACAGTTTTCTACGGCTTACTCAATTAAGAAAAGGTTTCTCATATTTGCACCCTTCTTAACAGGGTCCTTACATCACTCACACAAATGCTGTAAAGACTCTTAACGCTACGAAAAACATGGAATCTGATTTCTTGGCATATTTTTGACAGATGCATCTCACAAATACTACTAATGATTGCATCTCACAGTTGTTAAGTGAGTGCTTTGGGAAACCTTTTTGGATATACAGTCCTGTGGTACAACCGATGTTGCATTTACATAAACTGTATTTTGCAAGATTTAACCTATTCGCCTAAAATAAAAATATATTAAAAATGATAGTGCCCTATTCAAATAGGAACAAACTCCTTGTAAAAATAAAGACAAGCCATCTCTTACTAAGTTCAAAAGTGTATTTTATGTTTTGTTTTTTTAAGGTCAGAGAGCAGGCACATGGATCAGTGCTTTCACTCCTGCCTTCATTGGTACGGCACAATAGACAATGCTCCACTGTGCCATATATGGCTAACTGGAAAAGTTCATGGCATGCAAATCAAGACAAAGAATGGACATTTGATTAATATTTTGCTTACTACTTCAATGAATGTGTTTAAATATTTTTTTATTTTTTCATTTATATCAAATTTGTGAACTGTGAACAAACTGGAACTGCATTTATGTGTGTAGATTTTTTGTAAACAAATATGCTTCAAGGGGCATAAACGTGAATATGCAAATATTGCACTTCTAAAGAGTAGATATTTTAGGGTAATCTCCTACTAGACAACACTTATAGTATTCTTCTATTACAGTCTTATATTAGTATTGAATAATAATAAACTCTGCACAATTTAAAAAAATGTATTTTAAATAGAAACACTTTTTGGGATGTCTTGTAAAAAGAACAGTTTACTGACCAACAGTTATTTGACACTGTTAAATGAATACTTTTCACGGTATATATTATTTGCTTTTTCGTATCCTTTTCAATTTTCAGCAAGTTTCATTTTACAGATTATTTTCACCTATATCCTTTGCAGCAACTCAGTTTGGATCAAGTTAAGAATTTGACTAACAGGTTTGAGAGTTCTGAATACCCAGTCAGAAACTTGCAGGTGCGCAGTGTCAGCGAGTCACTGCCCAATTTAAGAGATTATGTGCTTCTCCAGTCCTTGGATCAGATTACTGGCACAAGCTTACAAATTGATCATCTGAAGAGAAAGTAGGTGAGAGGCTGCAAATTAACAAATGCTGAAAAGAAGTAGATAATTTATATTGCAAATATTTATTTAACAGTAGTAGTTACATGGGAGAATATTTTTGGACTGTCCCTTTAGGTCTATGTACATAATAAACACAGAGCACACTAGTTTTGCTGAACAGTGACTTTCAGCTGGCATCTTAATTACTGTATACTGCTATATAAATTTCATAAGACCAGTATGCCCCAAGCAACTCTCTGGTGAGTAGGATTTATAAGTTTTTATGATTTATGTTCCTGTTAATGCTTGGTGGTAGACAACATACAACAAATATTCACTAAATTGAAAAACTCCCGTTTTAGGGCAAATAAAGCCAGATACAAAAACGGTTATAGATTTTACCCATTTTATAAGACTCCTGTATGCTTTGTGGAGCGAATAGTTGCATAGTATTTTTGTACTGAGCAGTCAGATGACTAGTAGCAGTAACATATTGTAGGGAATTCATCATTAATAGTTGCATTGTAGCAAAGTGATGTCATCTTCACAAGAATCTGTTTAAAGGAGACAATGCCACCATAACTATCTTTTACTACATTAATAGTCAAAGTAGCAATAGGCATTAATTAACAGGCCAATGTCCAAATTGAATTTATGCACATTTGTACATTATTGGGGATTTAATGGATGTGTAAAGTCTCCACACCTTAAAACTATTTGATCAGTCTTCCAGGTAAGTAGTCTCACACAGTGGGCGAAATTTAATAAAATCGAAAATCGGCCGATTTTTCGATTTGTGCAAAATCGAAAAAGTCGCGAATTTTCGACTTTGCACAAGTCGAAAAAGTCGCGGTCGCGAATTTTCGCAAAAGGGAAAAAGTCGCGGTCGCAAATTTTCGACTTTGCACAAGTCGAAAAAGTCGCGGTCGCGAATTTTCGCAAAAAGGAGAAAAGTCGCGGTTGCGATTTTTAATTAAAAGAGAAAAAAAGTCGTGGTCGCGATTTTTAAATGGGGAAAAGTCGCGGTCGCAAATTTTCGATTTATCGCGGCCGCAAAATCGAAAATTCGCCCGCTATTTTTTACGATTTTAATAAATTTCGCCCAGTGTGTTTTGAATAAAACCCTACTACCACATTGTAATGCATCTATCCTACCCTTGAAAGAATCAGGTGGTAGCATCAGAAATGTTGTATTGCCTGCTAGATCCCTGTAACCCTTACATTTTTAATTGATGCTATTCAGGTTCCCTGCAACTTAAAAGCATCTTCAACACATAATGATGACACCATTATGATTTGCTGTAGGAATCAAGTTAGCCAGTGCATGCCGCACATCAGAACCCATGGAAACCTAAGCCTAAACACTTTGTTTTGGCATATTAGATCTCATTCTTTGCAGATTATGTGCAGCACCATGACTCTTTGTTTATCATACATCTGCTGTGTTATGGTGGGCAGCAGGTGGGGTGGTGGTCCTGACTGAGTTTCTGGTATTGTAAAATTCCTAACATTTTACAGTGGGGACCTGATTATGAGACAAGACTGTTTATCTGATTAGCTTACCAAATCTTCCAAATCTCTTTGAATTGCTATATTTCAGTTTCTTAGGCAGCCATTTACCTTTGCTTCAAATTTTCAGCAGTATTTGAAAACGTGAATCTTTTGTGAATGGACATAGATGGATTTTATTTAACATATTATAGATCTAGATGTTTTATCCAACATAACTGAATAAGCTTAGTTACAGAGAGATTCAGTATTTTTGTAGTGCATTATTACTTATTATTGTAGTTCATTATCACTAATTTCTAGAACTTGTGTACCCATTAAAAGTAGAATGTGTTGTCATTGAGCAATGCTATTATTATATTTAGTTACACAGCTGACTGTGAAGAATAGTATACAGCCTGTCTGTAACTTCTACCTGTGATCATTTTTCTATTTTGGAAGTGATGCAGTTCATCATTACAATATGTCGGGCCTCATAATACTATATGTTCATGGCACCTTTCCATACATTATATATTAGTAATGATAACATGGTGTAGATTTCAGCTTAGCCACTCAAGCACCTGTAAATATTTTCTGGGAAATGTAGTTATTGGCATCTGCACAAAAAACACTATAATAAAAAGCACAAATATTATATATGCTATAAAACATATCACATTTGGTTAGAAGTCATTTTATTCTTATTTGTGCATTTTCAAAAACCTATTTTTACAATAAGAATATTTTCAATTCTGGCATTGGTATATTACATACATAACCATGCACAAAGGTTAAATTTCCAGATGAGGTGCATATTTTACGGTTAAAGTTGTGCAGTTCCACATTGGTGGTAAAGGTAAGCATAATTGTATGTTTGCCATTATTTTTGGCCAAACACCATTTACTGCACTCCCCCATTTGTCCTGTAAATTATAGAACTACAGGCTCCTTTCTAATGTACCAAATGTAATAGTTATTAGATTGTTCAAAATGTTTTGTACTAGAATCACTGATGAAAGGAGCCATTAAATAAATAATAACCATTGCTTTCCAATGTTCAGATGAGTAGCGTTTATTTTGGAAATTTAGAATTTGGACCAGTAAGGTGCAGATGGAACACCAATTTTTTTCCAGTAGAAAAGTGTGTGTTTGAGAGACAAATTATAAAATCAAACACTTTCTAAATTATAATCTGAACTGTACAGTAAACTTAAATGCTAGTTAAACAGTATTATCAGACAACTAAGTCACATTTGTTTTTATGTATAAACATTTAGATAGGAATGGATTGCATAAACTAAAAAATATAGCTCATCAGAACCTAGTCTTGTTTTTAGAGACCCTCATCTGACCTGGAAGCATAGTTAAATGCATTGTTGCCTACTTTTGGATACCTGCAGTTGTCCTGTGTCACTTAAAAGGTATCCAAGCTGCCTGATTTTAATCTTGTGATATCATGAAGTGAACATCTAACTCAACCAAAAAGGAAAGAGATTGTCTGTAATTTTGTTTCTATTGTTTGCACTGAAAAAACACTAAGCCTTGTGTGCCTTTTTGTACATATAATATATAGCATAGTCCTTCTGCACCAATACCAAAGTGGCATGCATTGCTTTTAATGTATAATGATTTTTGTAATATGCAATGTCTTTGACGTTATGAAAAATAATTCTAATATTGATTTGACTTTTTGTATGCATGTGCATTTATAAATTATTCTATTATATAAAAATAACTTGGTCTGTAAGATTTTAATTTAAACAATTGCTTAACCACAAATAATGTAATACATTCTGCTAAAAATGAAGCACAATATTGTACTGCACAACCTGACTAATGTGTTGGGTGTTTTCTGTTGTAAATAACACATGAAAACAAAAGACTGAAGGGGAGAGAGAAAGAGAGTGTGTTTGTGTGTGTTTTGCAACTAAAATAATTCTGAACATTTGCATATAAAGAAATTCATTTTAGTAGCAGAATTCAAAGGCAGACAAGAACTGCTTAATTAATTTTGCCTATTAATGTATAATTGTTTTGCAGTTTAAATAATTGGCTTAAATCTGTACAAAGAGTTTTGTTACAGTAGAATGTGAATTATTATTTCCTTTTTCCCTATTTACAGCAAATGTACATGGTCATAGGCAGCAGTATGACAACAGGGAGAATTTCCAATGCAAATTATATATAGTCTGTCCTTTTAAATTGTGCATGCTGGGGCATGCACAATTTCATTATCTGCTAATGAACACCAGCAAATGATTCTTGCATTGCTGTAGAAGTACAGTTATAGGTTGGATAATGGTTCCAAGGTCATCTGTTTTACAGCAGAATTCAATGCAGGTTCAAAAGCAAATGTGACAACAAATCAGGTGTAATAAAATACTATGCCATGTATTGGCCAAAAGTGTAGCAATAATACTGCTGTTATCTTTGCTGGTGAAACTATTACCCACTGTTTTAGTAACGATTAAAGAATGTTGCAGTGTTCTATAAAACAGAAACTTTTTTTTCTTCTGTTTTTAAGCAAATGATGTGTGTGTGTGTGTGTGTTTCCCATTAAGAGACTGTGTTCTCTTAATTAGAGAAGCTAGTTGTAACAGTTTCAGCAGAGATTTTTCTGCCAATTAATGTGGGAGTGAATTGCCAAAATTATATTTCAAAAACTATTTGTTTTGAATAAATATTGAAACAAAGGATTTACCATTAGGAACAGGGCCATATTTTAAACAGGAAAAGGTTCATCATTTGTCTTCTCTCATCTATATCCAGACTGAGTAGATCATATATTTATAACATTTTGGCTCTCTCTCCTTTTAGAAGTGAAAGAGTATTCATGTATTTGTTGTTCCCTACTACCATTTTTTAAAGTAGTGTTTAAGTTAGCTTTTTTTTTTTGTCTGTTTTAAGGCAGATATGGAAAAAAAATTGTGCTAGTGCATTTTTTAGAGCTGTCTCTACAGTGTTCCTCTCCAATGGTCTATGACTCCTACTGGTTTTAATGTTTTTGATATGGTGATAGCAAGTATACCCACACTCTTTAACAAGTCTGCTAACATACCAGATACCATGACTATAAATGCCACTAAGAACATAGAAAAATTCCTTTTCACACGTGGTCATTTAGAATAGAAACCGCTTTCTTTGTGGATGCCGAATGCTGCTAATGGTGCAGAAATCAATACTAAAGGATTACACTAGAGCAGTGGCTTTTTTTTTTTTTTTTT